>JAULCF010266662.1:0-28431 GCA_032361265.1 Devaleraea mollis | reverse complement strand
AGCGCCTTCGTCGACAACGCCGGCATCCTCGACTTCGAAGAGGGTTGGGAAGTCGCCATCAAGGCCGAGACCCACAACCACCCATCGGCACTCGAGCCGTTCGGCGGGTCGAACACCGGTGTCGGTGGCGTGGTGCGCGACATCCTCGGCGTGTCGGCCAAGCCCGTCGCCGTGACCGACATCTTGTGCTTTGGTCCTGAAGACACCGACCTCGCTGACGTGCCCGAGGGCGTGTTGCACCCTCGGCGTATCCGTGACGGCGTCATTGCCGGCGTGGGCGACTACGGCAACAAGATCGGCGTGCCCAACATCGCCGGCGCTGTCGTGCACGACCCCTCCTACACCACGACGCCGCTGGTGTTCGCCGGTTGTCTCGGCCTGCTTCCCGCTGGTTCGAACCCCACCGCCGCACAGCCCGGTGACTCGATCGTCGTCTTCGGCGGAGCCGTTGGTCGTGACGGTGTCGGTGGCGCCACGTTCTCTTCCCAGACGATGGGCGTCGAGACAGCAGACGTTGCCGGTTCCTCGGTCCAGATCGGTGACCCGATCGTCGAGAAGGGCCTGATCGACGTGATCGTCGCTGCCCGGGACGCTGGTCTCTACACCGCCATCACCGACTGCGGCGCTGGTGGTCTTTCCTCCGCCGTGGGCGAAATGGCCGAAGTGCTCGGTGCCGATGTCGATCTCCAGCTCGTACCTCGCAAGTACCCAGGGCTTGCTCCCTGGGAAGTCTGGCTGAGCGAAGCCCAGGAACGCATGGTGGTCGCCACCAACGATCCCGCCCCGCTGCTCGAACTCGCTGCCCGTTGGTCGGTTGGCGCTGCAGTCATCGGAACGTTCACCGGCGAAGGCCGCATCATCGTGCGAGAAGGCGATGCAACCGTGATCGACCTCGACTGCGAGTTCCTCCACGATGGTCGGCCGCAGCGAAAGATGACGGCGATCGCCGTCGACAATGATCGGCCCGAGCGTCAGCCCATCGAACTCGATGAAGTGCACACGCTGCTGTCGCTGCTGTCTCACCCGTCGATCCGCTCGAACGAGTCGATTGTTCGCACCTTCGACCATGAGGTCCTCGGTGGCACTCTGGTTCGTCCGTATGGAGGTGCAGCCGGCGATGGAGCCGCCGATGGCACCGTGCTGATTCCGCCAGGAACCTCGGGTGAGCGCGGTATCGCTCTCGGCATTGGCGTGAATGCGCTCTACGGCCGTATCGATCCTGAAGCGATGGCTTGGCAAGTCATCGACGAGGCCGTGCGCAATGCAGTCATTGCTGGCGCCGACCCGAACGAGCTCTCGCTCCTCGACAACTTCGCGTGGGGCAATCCCACCGATCCTGAAACGCTCGGCGGCCTCGTTGCGGCGTGTCAGGGTTGTCACGACGCAGCGATTGCGTTCAACGCACCGTTCGTCAGTGGCAAGGACTCGCTCTACAACGTGTTCGTTCGTCCCGATGGCACTCCCGACCCGGTCGCACCGACGCTGGTCATCACGGCAATGGGCATCGTGCGCGATCTCGATCGTGTGCCGCTCACTGGTGTGGTCGAAGCGGCCAACGATGTGTGGATGCTCGGACCAGTGGACGGAGCCCTCGGAGGCTCCCACCTCGACGATGTGCTCGGCGCCGACCATGGGGGAGCGATGCCTGCCATCGACCCCGCCGCGGTCGGCCGCCACCACGCCATGGCCGGAGCCATCGCCGCTGGCCTCGTCCGCAGTGCTCACGATCTGAGCGAAGGCGGCCTCGCGGTCGCTGCTGCGGAGTGGGCCTTTGCCGGTCGCCTCGGTCTTGCGCTCGACGTCGAGACCACACCGGAAGCGCTGTTCGGCGAAGGGCCTGGCCGTTACCTGGTCGAGGTGGATCCTGAGAACGAGGTGGCGTTTGCCGCTGCGATTCCCGGTGCCGTCAAGGTCGGCGTGGTCCTCGCTGACCCGATCGTGGTGCTCGGCGACATCGAGGTCGATCTCGATCAGGTCGGAACGGCATGGCGAGATGGCGTCGTGCCAGCGGCGAAGAACAACCAAACCAGCAACGATGAGGTGTCGGCATGAGCAACCAACCGAAGGTGCTCATTCCCGTAGCACTCGGTACGAATCGTGACGGCGACTTGGCTCGTGCGTTCGAGCTCGCTGGCGCCGAAGCCGAGTGCGTGCCACTCACCGCCCTTCGGTCTGGAGAGCGTCAGCTGTCCGACTATCAATTGCTCGCCATCCCTGGCGGCTTCTCTTACGGCGATGCTCTCGGAGCCGGCCGTCTGTTCGGCCAAGACCTTGCCGGTTGGTTCGGCGATCAGCTTCGGGAAGCAGCCGATGGCGGCATGCCGATGTTCGGTGTGTGCAATGGCTTCCAGGCACTGGTCCGTGCGGGACTCCTGCCCGGCAGCAACCAGGCTGGCGTACTGACCGACAATGACTCTGGCCGATTCGAGTGTCGCTGGGTCGAGCTCGAGCCAACGGACGCCAGTGTCTGGACTGCTGGGCTGCCTGGCCCGATCCGCTGCCCCGTGGCCCACGGCGAGGGTCGCTATGTCGCCCAGGATCTTGCTGCGGTGAGCGATCAGATCGCCTTCCGCTATCTCGGCGATGCCGAGGGCGACGCCGGGTATCCGGCGAACCCGAACGGTTCGCTCGGCGATGTTGCCGGTGTGTGTGACCCAACGGGTCGGATCCTCGGCCTCATGCCGCACCCGGAGAACCACGTGCTCATGCGCCAAGATCCGCTGCGGGGTCGCAACCCCAGCGGTCTGTGCCTGCCGCTGTTCGAAGCGGGCGTCAAGGCCGCCGCTGCCAGCTGATCTCACGGGCGTGGGTTGTCATGCATGCCGACGGAGGAGGCAGGCAACGAGCGAGATCGAGGATCGACCGAAGGTCGTGAGGCGACAGCCGAACCAGTGCTACGGCAGGTTCGCGATGCACTCGACGAGAAGGGCGAAGAATCGCTCGTGGTCGAGGTCTCGGATCACCAGACAGTTGTGCGGTCGGCCCGTGCCTTGCCACCAATCGACCACGGTGGCGCCCATCGTGAGCGGCGAGGTCACTTCGATTTCGACATTGCACTCACGGCCGGAGAAGATCTCGGGCTCGAGCAGGTAGGCGATCACGGTCGGGTCGTGCAGCGGGCCGCCCTTCTGGCCGTAGCGCTCGATGTCGAAGCGTTCGAAGAAGCCGAGCATCCCGGCGGTGACATCACCGGCAGCGGAGCCGAGGTCGGCGAATGCGGCGATGCGTTCAGGTGAGGTGATCGCCTTGTGCGTGACGTCGAGCGGCATCATCACCAGACGCACACCGCTGGCGAACACCGCAGCGGCAGCGGTTGGATCGACGAAGATGTTGAATTCCGCCGCAGGTGTGATGTTGCCGCCCTCGAAGTGACCGCCGCCCATCAACACGATGTCTTTGATGCGGTCGGTCAGGTCCGGCCGGCGAGTGACGAGATCGCCGATGTTGGTGAGGGGGCCGAGCGGGCAGAGCGTGATGCCGGGCCCCGCTGGGTCGAGAGCTTCGAGTGTCTCGATCAGGAAGTCGACCGCGTGCTGTCCTTGCACGGTCGTGGTGGGGTCCGGACGGTTGGCGCCGTCGAGACCACTCTTGCCGTGGACGTTCTCTGCGGTGACGAGTGGTCGATCGGCAGGTCCCGGATGACCGGCGTAGACGGGCACGTCGGTCCGCTCGGCGACCTCGAGGAGGATCAAGGCATTCTTCGTGGTCAGATCGAGTGGAACGTTTCCGCCAACCGTGGTGATCGCGACCACATCGAGCGCAGGTGAACCAAGGGCCGCGAGGATGGCTACGGCGTCGTCTTGGCCCGGATCGGTGTCGATGATGATGGGCAGGGATGGCATCGGGGAACGCTACTCGGCAACGCGCGTCTCATTCGCTTTGTTGCGCTGCCGAGACTCTCGACGTGCCGCTCGATGAGTTCGACAATGCGTGGGTTGCGGAGCTCCTGTTCACCGTTGACGCCCAGACGAGCGTGATCACCGATGCAGCAGGCGAGGTGGAGACCAGCCTCGGACTCCCACCGGCCGACCTCGTGGGGTTCCCACTGCTCTCCGCGATCCATCGTGACGACGTTGCGTCAGCCCAAGCGGCGTTCGACAGGACCGTCAGTGAGGGTCGTGCCACGTGGGAGGGCCGAGTGCTCCGCACCGATGGCACCTTCACCGAATACGGGTGGGAGGGTCGACTCGGTCAGGACGGAAGAACCATCTACGCCCGCAGCCGCGACGTAGCAGCGGCGCGCCGGATTGCCGCTGACCTGCACGTCTACGAACGCCTGGCCGACTTGACCCCCGACATCTTCGTGGTGTCCAACAGCATCGGGCGCATCGTCAAAGCGAATGCCTCGGTGGCTGTGCTGCACGGCGGCAAGCCCGAGGACTACGTCGGAACGTTTCTGTCTGACTTCGTGACCGATGAGGGCAGAGCCGTCATCGAAGGCTTCCCGGAGCGTCTGATGAACGGCGAGTCGCTCATCAACTTCAGGATTCCCGCGATGCGTGGCGATGGATCGATCGCGACCGTCGAGGGGACGGCGACCTTCGATGGAGCGACCGAACGTTGGTACGTCGTGGAACGAGACGTGACTGAACGAGTCGAACGCGAGCACGAGCTCGAGATCACTCAGCGCTTCTTTGACCTGTCAGCGAGTCAGCTCGTGTTGGTCGACAGCAACGACCGTGTCGTGCGAGCCAATCGTTCCTTCCTCGATGTCACCGAATGGAAACTGAACGAGGTGGAGGGATTGGACATCATCTCCGCCCTTCGAGTGGTTGGAGGCGCTGACATCCGGTCGCAGCTGGCGCTGGCGAGGAAGGGTGAAGAAACCGACCTCCAAGAAGTTCGGGTTCGGGTCGGTGGCTCGCAACGCACCTTCGAGATCGAGCTGTCGGCTCCGGCAGGCGGAACCGTCTACCTGAGTTGTCGCGACGTGACCGAAGAGCGGTCACTGCGAGCCGAGCTTCTGCGTCGAGCTTCACGAGACTCGCTCACCGGCTTGGCCAACCGGCCAGCCCTCCTGGAAGCCATCAACGAAGACTTGGCCGGCGACGATTTCATCGCCGTCTTGATGCTCGACCTCGACGGTTTCAAGAAGATCAACGACACCCTCGGTCACGCAGCGGGCGATGAACTTCTGGTGCGCATCGCCGAGCGACTCGAGCAACGAACTCGAGGGTGCGATGTCGTCGCCCGAATGGGTGGCGACGAGTTCACGATCCTGTTGCGAGGCATCCCCGACACCGCCACCATCGCACTGGTCGGCGAGAAGATCAGGCAAGCGTTTCATGAACCCTTCGACGTCCACGGCAGGCCGGTCGACATGATTGCCTCCATCGGCGCCGCTGGCGGCCACCGCAGCTCACACACCGCAGAGGAGCTCTTGCTCGAGGCTGATCTTGCCGCCTACTCGGCCAAACACTCTGGCTCTGATGAATGCCGAGTGTTCGACGGCGAGCTTCGCGACGCTGCTGATTTCGCTTCCGCAGTCGAGGTACACCTTCGACGCGTGCTTTCCGCGCCGGAGTTCGATCTCGACATCGTGGAGCTGAAGGACCGAGGCGGCGAGCGAATCGGCCTCGGAATCATTGCTCCGGCGGTGGCGATTTCTGGTGAGCGTCGTTGGAACAGCTCGTCGCTCCGGATCGCCAAGAACCTTGGTCTTCTGGGTTCGGTGTCGGCCCGTTTGACCGAAGAAGCAATCCGCCAGCTGGCTCCGTGGCTGCGCTCGCACCCTGAGTGCTACCTGGAGATCGTCTACAACATCTCCGAGGTCGCGATCGCTGGGTTCGACACGAGGGTGATTGATCTGCTCGGCGCCCACGACGTCGACCCGAGCCAGTTCGTCGTCGGCCTCTCAGATCAGGGTGAGATCGACACAGCCGCCATCGACCCGGAGAGTATCGGTGCACTCCGTGCGGCCGGTGTTCGAGTGGCGCTGTCAGACAGCTTCGCAGATGCGCAGACGCTGTCGGCCATAGCCACTGTTGGCGTGGATCGCATCGATGTCGATGCTGCACATGTCGCGGCAACCGCCGAGGGTTCCATCGGTCGAGCAATCGCCAATACCGTGCTCGACATTGCTGACCGTCTCGGCATCGTGGTGATGGTCGACGCGAGCTTCACCCCCGATCTGGTCGACATCGAAGCGGTCTTCCGAGGATGCGCCCCCGTGGGTGTGCTGTCCGAAGCCCCCGTCCCGATCGAGGACTTCTTGCAGGCCCAAGGTCTGGCCCCACCACAGGACGACCGAGCACCGCAGGACGACCGAGCGGGCGAGACCCTCGAGTTGTCCTGAACCTCGGGCTCACGGCGTCCGGCCTGGAGTGTGGGAAGATCTGCCGATGTCGATGGACGACGTACTTGCAGATCTCGAACCGTTGTTGATGCGGCGTCGCGTCATCTTGATCGGTGAGCCTCAGGGAACCAACGAGTTCCCTGCGCTCGTGTCGGCGATGGTCGATCAACTCGTCGCGTCGGGCACATCGGTGATCGTGGGCCTCGAAGTGCCCATGACCGAAGAGATCGAGCTCGGTGCCAAAGGATCGTTCTGGAGCCGCAACGCCGAGTTCCAAGACGGGCGCTCCAGTCAGGCAATGGCTGACCTCGTCGACGAGTTGGCGCAGCGTCGCCGCGACGGTGACCCGGTCGAGGCGGTTGCCATGGACGGACCCTGGGTGGCCCCTGGGTCCAAGGTGCCACTCGAGTACCTCGATCTGTTGGAGCAGTCTCGCGACGAGTTGATGGCGTCGAACCTGTTGCAGGTCATGGACCGCACACCTCGTGCGTGCACGATCGTGTTGGCAGGCAGCATGCACACCTCGACGAACGGCTCGGCATGGCGAACGCTGGGGTCGATTCTCCTGCCGTGGTTCCCGATTCTGGTCGGTTTGATGGGGCAGCTGACCGGCGGTGAGCGTTGGATCCTGCCTGGCACCGGCGAACCGGGAAGCGCCCATGGTGTCCCGACGCTCGACCTGCCCACCGGTGCCCTGTGGGCCGACGAACCCGGTGCCGATGGTCATCACGGGTATGTGAATCTCGGTGCGGTGACGGCGTCACCTCCGGTGGCGGTCTGAAACGGTCGCCCCGATGAGCACCGAGCCGTAGTCTCGTCAGGTGACTGCTCCTTGGACTGCTGCCGCTGATCGTTACGCCTCCCGCTCGGACGAGTGGTTCCGGAACTGCGGCTCGGCGGGTATGCCGCTGCCGGCGATCTCGCTCGGTATGTGGCACAACTTCGGAGCCCCCGGTACCGACAGCGGACGCCGCAACGAAGCAGCGCTGCACACCAACGCCACGTCGATGATGCAGGCTGCGTTCGATCGTGGCGTGACGCACTTCGACCTCGCCAACAACTACGGGCCGCCCCCTGGCTCGGCCGAAGAGCGGGTCGGGCAGATTCTTCGCGAGCACTTCCGCGCGCATCGCGATGAGCTCGTCATCTCGACCAAGGCTGGCTACCAGATGTTCGACGGCCCGTACCAGGACGGTGGGAGCCGCAAGTACGTGCTTGATTCGAGCGCCGCGTCGCTTCGCCGACTGGGCCTCGACCACGTCGACATCTTCTACCATCACCGCCCCGACCCCACAGTGGCGCTCGAAGAGACGCTGGGGGCACTCGATCATCTGGTCCGAGTCGGCGACGCTCGCTACGTGGGCTTGTCCAACTACTCCGCTGACCAGTTGACCGCAGCACTCGAGGTCTGCGAACGCGAGGGATTCGCCCGCCCGATCATCCACCAGTGCCCGTACAGCGCACTCGATCGGGCATTCGGGAGCGGAGCGTTGCCCGTCGGGGCCGAGGCTGGCCTCGGCGCCATCGTCTTCAGTCCGTTGGCGCAAGGCCTGCTGACCGACAAGTACATCGACGCAATCCCCGACGAGTCTCGAGCGTCGACCGAGTCGGTGTTCCTCGGAGCGAATCGCATCACCGCGGAGCTCCAAACCGCGCTGCGCTCGGTTCGCTCGATCGCCCAGGGTCGTGGCCAGAGCGTGGCGCAGTTGGCGCTCAGTTGGGTCCTGGCCGACGACCGGATCTCTTCGGCCTTGATCGGGGCGAGCAGAGTCGAACAGGTCGAGCAGTGCTGCGATGTGCTGAGTGCACCCTTGCTGTCGCTCGACGAGCGAGACGCCATCACCGAAGTCTTCGCCAACGCCCCTGGGCAGTGAGCGGCTGGTCGACTCCCCGATGCTGTCTGCTGTTCGTGGTCGTGCTGCTCGCAGCCTGTGGCACGAGCGAGGCCGAAGCCAGGCCAGCAACCCCAGAGACGGTGATGCAGGCGTGCCAGGCCACCAAGGACCTCCACAACGAGATCATCGATGTGGCGAACGCTGCGGCAGTCGAAGAAGTCGACGCGTCGCAAGACGAACGAGCGGTGATCCTCGCTGATGGATTCGACACCATGGTCGACGTCACAGAGCGCGGTTCGTTGGCCGTCGGGCCCGTCGGTCTGGTCGATGGACTGGTCGAGCGCCGATCGATGGTCGTCGCCGATGCTCGGATCGCCGCCGCGGCGTTCCGGGAGGAGTGGACGAGCGTGAGCGCTGAGGACCGAGGCAGCGTCGTGTCACAACTCTTTGTCTGGGGAGAGAAGCTGATGTCGGAAACCGAACCCCGTCTCGGCCTCGACGCTGATGCGGAGTTGATCGAGTTGGTTCGCAATGAACCGGCCTGCCTGAACGTGATCCAGTTGCCGTGACGGTGCTCTCCCCGGCGGCTCTTGTGACGCCGGAGCGAAGGTCGACTGCGCGGCAGTAACATCCCGCCAGTGAGTGACTCCTCATCTCGTCCGGCTCGTGTTGCCATCATCATGGGAAGCCAGTCCGACTGGTCGACCATGGAGCACGCGGCGTCCACGCTCGATCAGCTCGGTATCGGCCACGTCGACCGCATCGTGTCCGCTCACCGCACCCCCGACCGCATGGTCGAGTTCGCTCGATCAGCGAAGGACAACGGCGTGCAGGTCATCATCGCCGGGGCCGGTGGTGCAGCGCACCTGCCGGGCATGGTCGCTGCCATGACCACGCTGCCCGTGTTCGGTGTTCCCGTGCAGTCAAAGGCCCTCTCCGGCCAGGACAGCCTGCTGTCGATCGTGCAGATGCCGGCCGGGATTCCCGTTGGCACGCTGGCCATCGGCAACGCGGGAGCGACGAACGCAGCCCTCCTCGCTGCAGCAGTACTCGCGCTGCACGACGACGACGTCAATGCAGCGCTTGTTGCGTACCGGGAGGCCCGGACCGCAGCGGTTGCCGAGGCTCCGAGCAGCGAAGGCTGATCGATGGCGCCGCTCCCGACAGGCTCGACGATCGGCATTCTCGGCGGTGGACAACTCGCCCGCATGTTGGCCATGGCGGCAGCCCGTCTCGGCTACCACACCGTGGTGCTCGATCCCGCCGATCCGTGCCCGGCTGCGCAGGTCTGTGACCGGCAGATCGTTGCCGCCTACGACGACCCAGCGGCCCTCGATGAGCTGGCGGCGGCCACCTCGGTGGTCACCTACGAGTTCGAGAACGTGCCAGCTGCTGCAGCTCGTCGCCTGAGCGAGCGGATCGCGCTGCACCCGAACGAGCGAGCGCTGGCCACCTCGCAGGACCGGCTCGACGAGAAGCTCTTCTTGCAGTCGGTTGGCATCGCCACAGCTCCGTTCCATGCGGTCGATGACCTCGCCGCGGTGAACGCGGCAGTCGAAGCACTCGGGGGAGAAGCGATCATCAAGACTCGCCGCTTCGGCTACGACGGCAAGGGGCAGCTGCGCCTCGCCGGGCCAGCCACCACAGCGCAAATGGAAGCACTGGGTTCTGATGCCCTGATCGCGGAAGGCGTCGTGCCGTTCGAAGCGGAGATCAGCGTCATCGCTGCTCGCTCGATCGACGGTGACGTGCGTTGCTTCGAGCCTGCTCGCAACACACATGCCGACGGCATTCTCGTGCGATCCGAGGTTCCTTCGGGGCTCGGGGCCGAGGTCTCGGCACGTGCGCAGCAGTACGCCACGACGCTCATCACCGCACTCGACTACGTCGGAGTGCTCGGGCTCGAGCTCTTCGTGTTGGCCGACGGGTCGATGCTCGCCAACGAATACGCCCCTCGGGTCCACAACTCCGGTCACTGGACCGAGCTGGCGTGCTCGGTCGATCAGTTCGAGCAGCACATCCGGGCCGTTGCCGGTCTGCCGTTGGGCGACCCCGTTTCTTCGCCGTGCGAAATGGTCAATTTGATCGGTGACGATGTCGATCGAGTGCCGGATCTCCTCGCTGACGGAGCCTGGCGGGTGCACTTGTATGGCAAAGCCGACGTGCGGCCAGGACGCAAGATGGGCCATGCCACGCGACTGGATGCAGGTGCGGATGCAAACCGCTAGCTTGACTTCCTGTGGAATCCGGGCGTCGTGGGCGCCGCCTCGGACTGGGACCGCCACACTGGAACGCGACACTACGCCAGGGGCAGAAGAAGCTCGGTGACGAGCTCGGGGAGAAGTTCGTTGCAAGCTGCACCGGCTAACACGTTGTCTACGGTCACGCTCGATCTTCCGGGCCATGTTGCCGGCAAGGTCCGTGAGACTTGGCCGTTGCCGAACGACCAACGGCTCCTGATCACCACCGACCGCCTCAGCGCGTTCGATCGCATCATCGGCCTCGTGCCCCACAAAGGCCAGGTGCTGAACCAGCTGGCCGCTTGGTGGTTCGAGCAGGTCGCTGACCTCGTGCCGAGCCATGTCGTGTCGGTGCCCGATCCCAACGCGCTGATCGCCATCGACGCATCGCCATTGCCGATCGAAGTCGTGGTTCGGGCTCGACTGACCGGCAGCACCTCGACTGCCGTCCTGCCTCGCTACCTCGCTGGCGAGCGCTCGATGTACGGCCATCGGTTCCCCGACGGGCTGACCCCGCATGGCCCGCTCCCGAAGCCGATCATCACGCCCACCACGAAGGCGCTTGCTGGGCTCCATGACGAGCCCACCACGGCGGAAGCCATCGTCGCTGAGGGCCTGGTCGAGCCTTCGCTGTGGGAGGAAGTGCAGAGCATCGCGCTCGCCATCTTCGATCGTGGGCAGACCATTGCCGCTGACGCTGGCTTCGTACTCGCCGACACCAAGTACGAGTTCGGCTTGAGTCCTGACGGGCATCTCCTCATCATCGACGAGATGCACACGCCTGATTCCTCCCGCTACTGGGATGCGTCCACGCTCGATGCCAGGCTGGCCGAGGGGAAGGCCCCCGACGGATACGACAAAGAGCCGGTCCGGTTGGCGCTCAAGGCTGTCGGATACTCCGGCGAGGGCGACGTTCCTGATCTCGGTGCACAGGTCTGGCTCGACACCTCCGCTCGATACGTCGAGCTGTTCGAGCGCCTCACCGGCACCACCTTCGAGCCGGCAGAACATCCGGCGCAAGAACGCATCGAAGCCAACCTTCGGGAGTTTTTGTCGTGAACGTCATCACCAACAAATGGGAATCCACATGGGCGAGGTTCTGAGATGAACATGGACGCGATTGGCGAGCTCGACATTCCGAAGGAGGAGTGCGGCGTCATGGCTGTCTCCGTGCCTGGTGATGACGCTGCACGCGCCGCCTTCTTCGGGCTCTACGCCCTGCAGCACCGGGGCCAGGAAGCGGCGGGCATCGCCGTTGCCGACGGTCGTGCGGTGCGGGTGCACAAGGCAATGGGCCTCGTGCCGCAGGTCTTTGATCCCGTCTCGATGGCGCCTTTGGTCGGGGGCATGGCGATCGGCCACACCCGCTACAGCACCACGGGAGCCAGCTCAGAACGCAACGTTCAGCCCTATGTGGTCGAGACCATGCATGGCCCGCTCGGCGTGGCGCACAACGGCAACCTCGTCAACACCGACCAACTGCGCAAGACGCTGCTGGCTCGTGGTGCGGGTCTGCAATCGTCGTCTGACTCTGAAGTGATCGCCCTGATGCTGGCTGCCGCTGAGGGCAACAGCTGGGAAGAGCGCCTCGCCGCTGTCATGCCTCAGTGGGAAGGCGCCTACTCGCTCGTGGTCATCGCCGGAACCAAGGTGATCGCCGCTCGTGACCCCTGGGGTTTCCGTCCGCTCTCGATGGGCCGTATGCCCAGTGGAGGCCACGCCGTTGCTTCCGAAACGGGTGCGCTCCAGACGCTCGGTTGCGACAACATCCGCGAGATCGAGCCCGGCGAGATCGTGGTGCTGCAGGGCCAGGTCGCTCGTACGCACCAGGCGGTTCCTGCCAAGGAAAAGCAGGCTCGCTGCACCTTCGAGCACATCTACTTCTCTCGACCAGACGCCGTGTGGGATGGCCTCTCGGTCCACCAGGCCCGCCAGCGACTGGGCGAAGAGCTCGCTCGTGAACACCCCGTCGAAGCCGACGTGGTGATTCCCGTGCCGGACTCCTCGATGCCCGCTGCCATTGGCTACGCCGCAGCTTCGGGCATCACGTACAACGAGGGGTTCGTGAAGAACCGCTACATCGGTCGCACGTTCATCGAGCCCACCGACGAGCTTCGTCGCCAAGGCGTGAAGCTGAAGTTCAACATGCTCGAGGAGAACATCCGGGGCAAGCGAGTGATCGTCATCGACGATTCGATCGTGCGCGGCACCACGTCTGGCCCGCTCGTGCGGATGGTGCGAGACGCTGGAGCGACCGAAGTGCACGTGCGGATCACATGTCCGCCGATCGCCCACCCCTGCTTCTTCGGGGTCGACATGGGCACCTACGAAGAGCTCATTGCCCATCAGCTGAGCGTGGCGGAGATCGCCGATCACATCGGCGCTGACAGTCTGGGCTTTTTGTCTGTCGACCGCATGATGCAGGCGCTTGGCCGCGACGACGGCTACTGCAATGCCTGTTTCACCGGCAACTATCCGGTGCCGGTCCAACTCAGCCTGGCCAGCACCAAGAAGCGCTTCGACGGAGTGCTCGGATGAGCGAAGCGTCATCTCACAACTCGGGCACTCTCCGGGTTCTGCTCATTGGTTCCGGCGGCCGTGAACACGCCATGGCTCGTTCGATCGTGGCGTCACCACAGCTCGACGAGCTGCAGGTGGCCCCTGGCAATCCCGGTACCGCCGCCCACAATGTGGCGCTCGACGTCGACGATCACGCCGCTGTCGTTGCTCACTGCGAGGCCAACAACATCCACCTCGTGATCGTCGGGCCAGAGGTGCCGCTGGTTGCCGGCTTGGTCGATGCCCTCGCCGTTGCCAACATCAAGGCGTTCGGACCAACCGCTCGTGCCGCTCGGCTCGAGGGCTCGAAGGCGTTCACTCGTGATTTCGCCGAGCGCCATGGGATCCCCGGCCCCAAGGTGGCCAGTTTCACCGAGATCGATCCGGCCATTGCCTGGCTCGACGAGGTCGGCGTGCCCGTCGTGGTGAAGGCCGACGGCCTGGCCGCTGGCAAGGGCGTGATCATCCCCGAAGACCGTGCCGAAACCGAAGACGCCATTCGCTCGATGCTCGGCGGCGAGCTGCTCGGCGATGCCGGCGCTCGCGTCGTGCTCGAAGAGCGGCTGTCCGGCCCAGAGCTCTCGCTCATTGCGTTCTGCGATGGCCTCGTGGCCAAGTCGTTCCCGCCAGCGCAGGATCACAAGCGGGTCGGCGCCGGCGACACCGGCCCCAACACCGGTGGCATGGGCGCCTTCGCCCCCGTTCCCGGCGTGAGCGCCGAGGACATCGCCAGCTACACGGCCACGTTCCTGCAGGCGACGCTCGATGGCATGGCGCAAGAAGCCAATCCTTTCGTCGGGATGCTCTACGCCGGCTTGATGTTGACCGATGACGGTCCTCGTCTCATCGAATACAACTGTCGCTTCGGTGATCCCGAAGCGCAGGTGCTCTTGCCGCTGCTCGGTGCTGACATCCTCGATGTGATGACTGCGTGCACCGATCAATCGCTCGGCGACATCGATCTCGCCATCAGCGGCGGGTCTGCCGCCACGGTGGTCGTTGCTGCGGAGGGCTATCCCGCCTCGGCGACGAAGCACATCCCTATTCCCGACGTGCCGGTGCCCGATGGTGCCCATGTCATCCAGGCCGGAACTGCGCTCGATGGTGACCAACTCGTTTCCTCGGGAGGCCGCGTGCTCAACGTCGTCGGCACTGGTGCCGATCTCGATGCGGCCCTCGGATCTGCTTATGAAGTGGTCGATGCCATCACGGCCGCCGAACCCCGTCTCTTTGCCAGGCCAGACATTGGCTGGCGCCATGCCGCTGTTCGCGGTGCAACCTCCTCAGGAGCCCCGTCATGACCACCAACGCGCCAGACGCCTACGCCGCGGCAGGAGTCAGCTTCGATGCTGGCGATCGCGCCATCGAGCAGATTGCCGAAGCCGTCAAGGAGACTCACACCGACGCGGTGGTTGCCGGTGTTGGCAGCTTCGGCGGTGTGTATGACCTCGCCGGACTCGGCATGGAGCAGCCGCTGCTCGTCAGCTCGACTGACACCTGCGGTACCAAGACCGTTCTCGCTGCCGAGCTCGGTATGTGGGACGGCATCGGCGCCGACATCGTGAACCACGGCGTCAACGACGTGCTGGTCCAGGGTGCCCGCCCGCTCTTCATGCTCGACACGATCAGCGCTGGCCGCCTGGACCCCGACATCGTGGGGACGATCGTGCGCTCGATGGCTGCGGCATGCAAGACCAATGGATGCGTGCTGCTCGGCGGCGAAACCGCTGAGGTGCCCGGGCTCATCACGCCAGAGGGCGTCGATGTGGCTGGCACCATGGTCGGCGCCGTGGATCGCTCGCAGTTGCTTCCCGGTTCGAACATCGAAGCCGGCGACGTGCTGGTGGGTCTTGCCTCGAGCGGCCTGCACACCAACGGCTATTCGCTCGCCCGCAAGGTCGGCGCCGAGTACGGCTATGACCGCCCGGTGCCCGGCTCTGATGTGCCGCTCGGTGAAGCCCTCCTGGCTCCGCACCGTTCCTATCTCGCTCCGCTCGAGGCGGCGCTGGCCGGGGGAACGATCAAGGCGCTGGCTCACCTCACTGGTGGCGGCTTCCAGGACAACATCCCTCGTTGTCTGCCTCCGCATCTCGGAGCCACCGTCGACACATCCACGTGGGACACCCCACCGCTGTTCGCCTGGCTGCAAGAAGCCGCTGGCATCGACAGCGACGAGGCCCACCGCATCTGGAACATGGGCGTCGGGATCGTGGCCGTGGTTGCGGCCGCCGATGTCGATGCCTTCCGAGCGGCCGTTCCGGAAGACACGTTCGTCGTGGGCTCCATCACTGACACGCCCGGTGTTGTGCTGACATGACCGCTCGCCTCGTCGTGATGATCTCTGGAGGGGGAAGCAATCTCCAAGCGATTCTCGACGCGTGCGGCCGAGCCGAAGGTGAGAGCGGCCGCCTCGATGCCGAGGTCGTGGCCGTGGTCTCCAACAACGCCGATGCGTACGGCCTCGAACGGGCCCGCTTGGCCGGTATCCCGGCCGTGCATGCTCCAGTCGATGGCCGCAGTCGTGCCATCTATGCAGGTGTGCTCAGCCATGTCGTTGGTGAACACACGCCCGACTTGGTGGTGCTCGCCGGCTGGATGCGTCTCTTGTCGAACGGTTTCCTGAAACGCTTCCAAGTGGTGAACATCCACCCGGCATTGCCCGGAGCGTTCGCTGGTCTCCATGCCATCGAGCGATCGTTTGCCGCGTGGGAAGCGGGAGAGATCGCCGAGTCCGGGGCGATGGTCCACTGGGTGCCCGATGAGGGTGTCGATGATGGTCCCGTCATTGCTCAACGCGTGGTTCCTTTCGAGCCAGACGACTCACTCGACGCGTTCGAGGCCAGACTCCATGCAGCAGAACACTCGCTCTACATCGAGGCACTCGCCTTGATCATCCCGACCCTCGAGCCAGCAGGTACACCATGACGGACGCCCCCTCCATGAACTCTGAACTCTTCGGCCACTTCGAATCGCTCACGTTCGACGACCTTCTTGTCGTGCCGGGCTGGAGCGAAGTGCTGCCCCACGAGGTCTCGACCAGGACCGTGCTCGACGGGGTCACGCTCAACACTCCGCTGCTGTCAGCGGCGATGGACACCGTCAGCGAGGCGCCGTTGTGCATCTCGCTTGCCCGTGAGGGCGGCATTGGCGTGCTGCACCGCAACCTCTCGGTCGAGGACCAGGCAGGCGAAGTCGATCGGGTCAAGCGGGCCCAGGCCGGCATGATCAACCACCCGGTCAGCCTGCCTCCCACCGCCACCTTGGCCGATGCCGAAGAGGTCATGGCGCACCACAAGATCAGCGGCGTGCCGATCTGTGACCCCGCTGGCCGCATGGTCGGCATTCTCACCAACCGTGATGTCCGGTTCTGCACCTCGGCCGACGATCACAAGTCCGTCACCGAGTTCATGACCAGCGATCCGCTCGTCACCGCACCCGTCGGGACCACGCTCGACGACGCGATCGCCGTGCTGCACAAGCACCGCATCGAGAAGCTCCCGCTCGTCGACGATGACGGCGTGCTCAAGGGTCTGATCACGGTGAAGGACATTCGCAAGCGAGTCGAAAAGCCCAACGCCAGTCTCGACAGCGCCGGCCGACTGCGGGTTGGAGCAGCCGTTGGTGTCACCGACACTGCCGAACGGACTGAGGCCCTTGCTGCTGCTGGTGTCGACATGATCGTGATCGACACCGCTCACGGTCACACCAGGGGAGTGGTCGAGGCTGTTCGCACGATCAAGAAGGGCTGGCCCGACATCACGGTCGTCGGCGGCAACGTCGTCACTCGTGAAGGCGTGGACGCGCTGGTCGAGGCTGGTTCTGACGTGATCAAGGTCGGTGTCGGCGCAGGCTCGATCTGCACCACTCGCATCGTGGCCGGTGCAGGCATGCCGCAGATGAGTGCGATCTTCGAGTGCGCCGAGGCGGCAGCCAAGCTCCGCAACACTCGGGGCGAGCGCATCCCCGTGATTGCTGATGGCGGCGTGGTCAGCTCTGGTGACATCGTGAAGGCATTCGTTGCTGGCGCTGATGCCGTGATGCTCGGCAACGCCCTCGCCGGCTGCGACGAAGCCCCCGGCGATCTCGAACTGGTCGACGGTGCCATGTGGAAGACCTACCGGGGTATGGGTTCCGCCGGAGCCATGCGCGGTCGTGCCGCCGATCGCTACGGCACGGCGCAAAAGACCGAGTCCAAGCACGTGGCTGAAGGCGTCGAGGCACGGGTCCGCTACGCCGGTCCGCTCGCCGAGCTCATTGGTCAGCTCGTCGGTGGTCTGCGTTCTGGCATGGGCTACGCCGGTGCGGGGTCCATCGAGGACCTCCGCACTCGCACTCGCCTCACCAAGATCACCGGCGCCGGCCTGCGCGAGTCCCACCCCCACGACGTCGACGTCCTCCGCGACTAGCCCCGGCCGTCCTCCTCGCCCTCGCCCTCGCCCTCGCCCCGTCCCGTTCTGCAACTTGGCGAGATCTCACCCAACTGGTGGGTGAGATCTCGCCAAGAATCATCGTTTGGGCAGGTGACGGGCCAGGATCTCGGTCACGTAGTCGGGCCGTTCGTGGACATCGAAGTAGGTGAACCGCATCGGCTCGAAGCCGGTGGCGGCGATGATGCGGTTCTGACGCTCCAGGTCCTTCCGCAGGTCCTCGGCTGAACCATGAGCCAGCATCGAATCGCACTCTGACCACTTCTTGAGCTCCGGCCACGCATGGTCGAGGAAGTAGACCTTGCCATCGGTCTGGACCGGCAGTTGCCGCACCGGCCGGACGAAGTTTCCCCGGGCGATGATGCGCTCGAGGTCTTTCTCGAAGACGGTGGCTTCGGGGTCGGACCCGAACGTGGCCAGACACGCACGCATCTTGCGCACGCCGTGCCGGCCTCGCCGAGCGACTTCCTTGAAGCGAAGATCAAGCGTCTCGATGTCGACAAGGCCCGCCTTCACTCCGGCCGAGACGACCTGGGTCAGGGAGAGTGGGGAGAGGAACCGAGCAGCGTCGATCAATGCTCGGGTCGGGGTCGAGGTTGCCAAGCTCCGGTGCACGGTGAGGTCGACGGGAAGAATGTCGGTGCTCTGGATGACCCGGACCGCAGGTCGCTGCTGGCGTTGACCTCGTGGGACGAGAATCTCGATGCGCTCGGGGCGCGGCCCGAGTCCCCAGTGATGGAGAGCGGAACGAGCGGCGAGTGCGCTGTCGGCCCCGGCGTGGACAAGCGCTTGTCGCTGACGGGCTCGAAGGTCCCAACCGAGGTTCGTTGCCCGGACGTGTCCCGGAGCCACTCGCTCGAGCACGCCGTCGTCAACCAGCCTGCCAATCGCCGACGGTCGAAGACCGTACCTGCCGGCCTCGTGGAGGCTGAAGAAGCCGTCAGTCGCCTTCGCGTTGCCCAACACCGTCGACAGAATCTGCATTGCTTCGCTCATCGAGTGCTCGTTTGATCGAGTGACTGTCAGGAGGAAGTGGTCCCGAGGCTAGATCGGTGCCGACCCCGAGCCAACAACCGAACAACTTGGCGAGATCTCACCCAACTGGTGGGTGAGATCTCGCCAAGTTGCAGAAAGGGAGGGCGGAAGGGGCGAAACTGGGGGGTCCGAAAACCGCTAGGAGGGCGCGGCCGGGGGCGGCACAATGGTCGACATGGAGACTCTGTACGACGGCAGTGATGCATGGATGGAGGCCGTCGAGAGCCGCGACTCTCGCTTCGACGGAGTGGTGACCGTGGGCGTGACGTCGACCGGCATCTATTGCCGCCCGAGCTGTCCCACCCCCATCCGGCCCAAGCGCAAGAACATGCGGTTCTTCTCGACCTCGGCCGCAGCGCAGACCGCTGGGTTTCGGGCCTGCAAGCGCTGTGCCCCAGATGCAACGCCAGGTTCGCCAGAGTGGAACTGGCGCGACGACCTGGTCGCCCGAGCGATTCGGGCCATCGACGATGGTGCGGTCGATCGACACGGTGTCGACGGGCTGGCTCGCTCCCTCGACGTGAGTAGTCGCCACCTCCACCGTTTGCTGACGTCAGCCCTCGGCACCAGTGCACTCGGTCTGGCCCGAGCTCGCCGTGCCCGGGCGGCCCGCATCTTGATCGAGACCACCGACCTCAGCTTCTCCGACGTCGCCTTCGCCTCCGGATTCGACAGCGTTCGCCAGTTCAACGACACCGTCCGTGAAGTCTTTGCCGTGACCCCGACCGTGATGCGTTCGAAGCGGTCCGGGCGCCGCCCAGCGGGGGAGTGGATCGAGGTCCAGCTGCCCTTCCGCCCTCCACTCCACGTCGGCTATCTCTTCACCTGGCTCGAGATTCACGCTGTCGACGGCATCGAGGAAGTGGTTCGGACCGATGGTGAACCGCCGCTGTATCGCCGATCGCTGCAACTGCCGGGCGGACCGTGCGTGCTCGAAGTGCGACCGGGGGCGACATCGATGGAGGTGCGATTCCGTCTGGAGTCGATTGCTGATCTCCAGGTTGCCATCCAGCGGGTGCGGCGCTTGCTCGATCTCGACAGCGATCCTGCTGTGGTCGATCGGGCCCTCGAATCTGACCCTCATCTCGCCCCGCTCGTGCACGCACGGCCTGGTCTTCGGCTGCCCGGCGAAGTCGACGGCATCGATGCAGCGGTCCGAGCGGTGATCCATCAGCAGGTGTCGGTTGCTTCGGCCCGTTCGATCTGTTCCCGTCTGGTCGCTGCCCATGGCACCCCGTTGGTCGACCCGGTCGGCACCATCACCCACTTGTTCCCCGACGCAGACACATGGGCATCACTCGACCCCGACACGCTCGGCATGCCCAAGGCGCGAGCTGCTGCGGTCGTGCGTCTTGCCGATGCCATCGCAGATGGCTCGGTTGATCTCTCGCCGTCCGCTGACCGTGGCGCTGCGGTCGATGAACTCCTGGCGGTCAAGGGCATCGGCCCGTGGACCGCCACCGTCGTGGCGATGAAGGCGCTCGGTGACCCTGATGTGTTTGCCGGCGGCGACCTCGCGCTCCGTCGAGTTGCGGCCGAGATCGGCCTACCTTCAGAGATCGCCGAGCTCGACGAGGCCGCCACCCGGTGGCGGCCGTGGCGGACCTACGCCATGCATCACCTGTGGGCGGAGTATCTCTCTGCCACCATTCCCACCATCGACGCGTCACCCGAGGACCGATCATGACCGATCTCTCAGTTGCCCGATACGAATCTCCCGTCGGCGCATTGTCGCTGGTGGCCAGCGAGCGAGGGCTACGCGCCATCCTGTGGCCACAAGACAGCACCGAGGGGCAGATCAATCGCGTCCGCCTCGGCAAGCAGGCGCATCGCTCGACGCCAGTGCTCGACGAGACCGAACACCAGCTCGACGAGTACTTCGCAGGGACACGCTTGGTGTTCGACCTGATATTCGACCTTCAGGGCACGGACTTCCAGCGTGAGGTGTGGCTGAGCCTGGCCGACGTCGGCTTTGGGAAAACCCGGACCTACGGCGAGCAGGCGCAACGCCTTGGTCGGCCCACGGCAACGAGAGCTGTTGCATCAGCGAATGGGAAGAACCCGCTGTCGATCGTTCTGCCGTGTCACCGGATCGTCGGTGCCAACGGCTCACTGACCGGGTTCGCTGGCGGGCTCCAGAACAAGGCGCACTTGCTGGATCACGAACTCCAGGTGATGGGACAGCAGCCCCGCTGGGGCGAGAACCGACTGTTCTGAGTCAGTCGGTCCTCGAACCGAGATGGCTGATCGGCCCAGGGTCAGTGGCGGCAGGACGAGTTGTGTTCGTGGTGTGCGAGCGCAATCAGCTTGGATCCAACGAAGCGTTTCTTGGTGACCAGCTGTACCCGGCTGGCGTTGCGGAGCAGCTTCGGTGCCAACAGCACCGTGATGTCTTCGACGTGCTCGCGGCGGTAGCCGGAGGTGTTCTTTCCTTCGAGGTAGGTGTCGACCGACACCTCAGAGACAGCGCCTCAACCAATGGCATCGATGAAGTCGACAGCAGCGGTGCCGCCCTTCGACCGGATGACGTCCAACGCTGATTCTGAGATCTCGAATTCCATGGGCACATTAAACTCGCTGTGAAGAGCCTCACAACATCCCCCCACGCCTGGGGTGTGCGAGTGGTGGGGTTTGTACGCTGCCCTGCATGACTGAGTCTTCGTTGGTATCGGGTGAGCTGCGACCGTTGGGAGCGTTCGAGGTGGGGCCGCTCGGCTTTGGTTGCTGGCGCTTCACCATGAGCGATGTGAACGAAGCCCAAGCCATGATCGAAGCTGCGCTGGCTGCGGGAATGAACCTCATCGACAACGCTGATGTGTACGGCCTCGACTGGGGCGGCACTGGATTCGGCGACAACGAGGTGCTGCTCGGCAAGGTCCTCGCACAGGCACCGCAGCTGCGGGACCAGATGGTGCTCGCCACCAAGGGGGGCATCGTTCCTCCCACGCCGTACGACTCCAGCCCCGCGTACCTCGAGAAGGCCGTCGACGACAGCCTTCGCCGCCTGGGAGTGGAGACGATCGACCTCTACCAGATCCACCGCCCCGACCTCTTCACACATCCGGCCGAGGTGGCCGCAACGCTCGCCGGGCTCCGGGAAGCGGGCAAGATCCGCGAAGTCGGTGTGTCGAACCACACCACGGCACAGACGGATGCGCTGCAGGCGCATCTGCCGTTCGCTCTTGCCAGCGATCAGCCGCAGTTCGCCATGACCCATCTCGACCCCATGCGTGACGGCACCCTCGATCGCTGTATGCGTGAAGGTGTGACCCCGCTGGCTTGGAGCCCCTTGGCTGGCGGCAGCCTTGCCACCGGCGAGGGACTCGATCCAGCGCTGCTCGCCATTCTCGAAGAACTCGCTGAGCGGGAGAGTGTGAGCAAAGCAGCGATCGCTGTGGCATTCGTTCTCGCACACCCGTCCCGCCCGGTTGCCCTGCTGGGCACGCAGAACCCGGCTCGTCTGGCCGAGCTCGGTGCAGCGACGACGGTCACCCTGACCAGGGACGATGTGTACCGCATCATTCCGGTGGTCGAAGGTGTGCCCCTGCCCTGATCGCTCGTTTCGGTTGCTGAAACGACCGGATCTGGTCGTTGCGACCACGAAAAATGGCGTGGATCGGTTTCTGAAGCGATCGCTTAGCATGTAAGCGCTTACATTCTCAGACGGAGTGCTTCCATGACCACGCAATCTCCACGCAACTGGTGGGCCGATGCCATCGGCTACGAGGTGTACATCCGCTCGTACAACGATGGCGACGGCGACGGTGTCGGCGACTTCGCCGGCCTGACCGAGCGGCTCGAGCACATCGCCGAACTCGGCGTCGACCTCGTGTGGGTGACGCCGTTCTATCCGTCGCCGATGGTCGACTTCGGCTACGACGTCGAGAGCTTCATCGAGGTCGATCCACTCTTCGGCACGATGGACGATGTGGATCGCTTCCTGGCTCGGGCGCACGAGCTCGACCTCAAGGTGATCATCGACATGGTGCCGAATCACACCAGTGACCAGCACGAGTGGTTCGTCGAATCGGCGAGCTCCACCGACAACCCGAAGCGCGATTGGTACCTCTGGCGGGATCCGGCAGCTGACGGTGGGCCGCCGAACAACTGGGTGACCCATTTCGGTGGTCCGGCGTGGACCCTCGACGAAGCGAGTGGTCAGTACTTCTGCCACTCATTCCTACCCGAGCAACCTGACCTCAACTGGCGCAACCCGGAGGTGCTTTCAGCCTTCGAAGACATCCTCACGTTCTGGCTCGACCGAGGCGTCGACGGCTTCCGGATCGACGTCACCCAGGGCCTGGTCAAAGATGCCGCGATGCGTTCGAACCCGGAGCTTCGCCCGCTGGCCGAGGGCATGAGCCGCTTCGAACAGTGGGACAGCTTTGAGCATCGATATGACATCGTGCAGCCCGAAACCCTCGACGTGTTTCGCAGTTGGCGCCATCTCGCCGACAGCCGCAACGCCGTGCTCGTAGGTGAGACCTACGTCCTCGACGCCGCAGCCCTTCGACATTTCCTCGAGCCCAACGACGGCATCCACATCGGCTTCTGGTTCGAGCCGATGCACACCGAGTGGGATCCCGAGGCGCTGCGCAGCGTGCTGGCTGACCCGCACCGCGAAGCTGGAGCCAACGTGGGTTGGGTCATGAGCAGCCACGACGATCCTCGCGCTCCCGGCCGATTCGGCGGAGGTGTCGAAGGCGCAGAGCGTGCCCGTGGTCTGTTCACCCTGTTGTCGATGATGCCCGGTCTGCCGTTCCTCTACATGGGTGACGAGCTCGGACTGAGCGATGGCCTTGTCGAGCCTGATCGTTTCATCGACCCGGTCGTGTTCCGGACCGGTGTGCAAAGCGACAACCGCGATGGTTGCCGGACCCCGATGCCTTGGGAACCCGACACACCGATGTTCGGGTTCACATCGCTGGACGATGGCTGGCTGCCCCATGGCGGTCGTACCAACGCCGACACCGTGGCAGTGCAGGCGACAGATCCTGACTCGCCACTGGCGCACATGCAACGCCTCTTGCGCGCCCGCCGGACGTGGCTGGCCGGCGACTTGGCCGGCGTGGACACCGTCACGTTCGGGCCTGCGGACCCCGCCGAGCCGTCGGTGATCTGGTTCGACCGTGGCCCGTTTCGTTGTGTGCTGAACACCGGTGACGTACCGTCGAGCTTGGGCGTTGATGGAGACGTCACCGTCGAGTACCGGTCGCTCGCTGATCCTTCGGTCGACGAGCAGGCTGCGCTGACCGCTCGCCCTGGCGTAGTCTCGCTACGTGCTCGCGAAGCAGTGATCATTCGTCGCCGTGTGGAGACATGAGCGACGACAGCAGGGATCAGCGGACGCAATACGGGCAAGTGGCGACGGGTGAGTGGGAATGAGCCAGCGAGGAACGGGTCAGCACAACGCAACGATCGAGGACGTCGCGGCCGCCGCTGGCGTCTCGGTCGCCACGGTCAGTCGAGCGCTTCGCGATCTGCCCAACGTCGCACCGTCCACCCGTGAGAAAGTGCGGGCCGTTGCAACCGAATTGGCCTACGTCTCGAATCCTTCGGCCTCCCGACTTGCCGCCGGCCGGACTGGCACCGTGGCCGTGGTCGTTCCCGTGTTCGATGCTTGGTACTTCTCCAGCGTGGTCGCAGGCATCGAAGCAGTGTTGAAGGCTGAGAACGTCGACCTGCTTCTCTACGCCGTTGGCAATGAAGAAGATCGAGTGTCGTTCTTCGCCGGTCGAGGCGCGTGGTGGCAACGAAGCGATGCGCTGGTGATGATCGACGTAGCGCTCGGGGAGGACTCTGCCGATCGCTTGGCGAACAGCGGTGCCCGGATCGTGACGGTCAGCGGCGAGACCGACCACTTCTCGTCGGTTGCTCTCGATGAACGGGCCGCCTCAGCCGCAGCGACGCAGCACCTGATCGACCGTGGGCACACCCGCATCGGGGTGCTCACAGGTGAGTCGTTGTCGGCAGGCTTCCGGGTGCCCGTGGTGCGCCTGGAGGGTTTCCGCAGCGCCTTGCGCTCGGCTGGTCTCGATCCAGATCCAACGCTCGAGCACTCCGGCAACTTCTCGATGGAGGGAGGGGCCGAAGCGATGGCCGCCCTACTCAACCACTCCGAGCCTCCAACTGCGGTGTTCGCCATGAGCGACGAGATGGCGTTCGGGGCCATCTCCGAGATGCGGTCGCGCGGCCTTCGTTCCCCGGAAGACGTGGCCATCATCGGCTTCGACGACCACCAGATGTCTGAGTTGATGGGTCTGACGACGATTCGGCAACCGGTCGAGACGATCGGCGAGCTCGCAGGAAGGGCGGTGCTGGAGCTGATTCAGAAACCGACCTCGGTCATCACGCACCAGGTCATCGAGACCGAACTGATCGTCCGTTCCACGACCTGAACCGATCCGTCGGGTCGCTCACGCACCGAAGCGCGCCTCCAGCGGCACCGTCTCACCGGATTCGTAGTTCGTTCGTTCGCCGCTTTCGAAGACCCACACGGTTTGTTGGCCTCGCACGGTCCACGCAGCACCGTCGTGGACCAGGCCGGTGTGTTCGTCGACACCGATCACCACGGTGCCCACGGGTACGGCATCGAGGACTTGCTCGGTCAGGCTGGAACTGAACCGGTCGAAGTGGGGAATGACACAGAGACGGCGGAACACGCCAAGGCCTTCTTGCAAACCGGTAGACCGAGGCGAGGCTGTCACCGAACCCATCATCATGGCGCCAGCGGAACAGCCAGCCAGAGCGGCTCCGTTCTGCCATGCGTGGAGCACCGATCGCCACACCACAGAGTTCCTCATCGTCTCGGTCACGTAGGTGGGGTCGCCGCCGGAGAAGTAGATGAGATCACAGCCATCGATCAACGACGCCATCTCGGGGTCGTTGGCCGAAGCGGCGTCGACGACCGGCACCGGGACCGGCTGAGCACCGAGTTCGGCATAGCGAGCGACGCCGAGGTTGATCCACCGATCGATGCTGCCCGGGCCCTCCTGACCCGCTGCGGTCGGGATGATGGCCACCCGAGGCGCAGGAACCTGATCGAATGTCAGGAGCGCGTGGTCGATGTCTTCAGTCGAGGGAAGGAACTCGCCGCTGCCGACGAGTGCGAGTGATCCAGCCATGGCCGAGAAGGTACTCGAAACGCTTCGCAGCGGTTCTCCTCAGCCGTAGGTGAGAACTTTTTCGCCACCATCGACTACATGGGTGATCGAGAACGCGCCAGCAGCGAGGTCGGCGTCGAGCGTTGCCGTTGTCGTGCCATTGACCCAGCGAAGGGCGAGCCGTTCGTTCGTGGTGTCGATGATCTCCAACGTGCCGTTGAACGCTGCGGAGGTGTTGCGCAGGCGCATCATCTCGAGTTGGTCCAGCACCACGGCGCGGGTGAGCCCGGCTTCGATGTCTCCCGCGGTGAGGTTCGTGCGGTTGATCTCCTTGTGACCGCCACTTCCGCCGGCGTCAGCTGCTGCGTAGTTGTTGGTGCCAGCAAAGAGGTCGAGATACCAGACCTCGGGCGTGCCCGGCATGAACATCTGGATGGCCCGAGCGAGCCGGAGCCGATCTTCGTCCTCGCCCAGGGCGCTGAAGAAGGTGGCGTTGACCTGGTAGTACGAGATCTTCTTGCCGTCGGCGCCGTACAGGTTCTTGACGCGACCGCCGCGCTCGAGCAACCGCTCGATGATCGCTTCGATGGTCGCGTCGGGCAGGAGGCCCTGCGCCGCATCGGGGACGGAATCGTTCGCCGACAGTGCGTTGCCCTTGAGATCGATGACCGGGATGCCATCGTGGCAACCGAGCATGTTGACCGTTTTGAGGTCGCGCTCGACGATCTCGGTGATCCAGCGGATGAGGCTCGAGTTGTTGCCGGAATCCAGAGCGTCGATGACGAGGCCGGGGAAGAAGAAGTCGTAGATCGGATAGTCGAGCTCGGACAGCTGCTCGTGGATCGCCGTGCCGTATTCGGAGTGGATCTCGGGCAGGAGAATGAGTCCGCAGTCTTCGGCGATGCCTTTCAGACGCTCGAGGTAGTCCCACGTGCCCGGCTTGTTGAAGAAGTTGACCTGGCCCACCTCTTTGTGGAGGTAGGCGAAGGCATCCAGCCGCAGGATCTTGGCGCCGAACGCGGCGACCTTCTCGAAGGTGGTTCGGTAGAAGTCCCAGACCAACTCGGAATCGGCGTTGAGATCCATCTGGCCGAGGTAGGAACGCTTGCCGTCGACGATGTCCACCTGTTGGTAGAAGGTGTTCCAGTAGAAGCGATCCGATCCGTCAGGGAAGCGGACCTCCAGGATGGGCAGTCCTGGCTTGCGCATGAAGAGCTTCTCGAGGTGCTCGGGTGCAGGCACCATGTAGCCGTCTTCGTGGAGCTCGCCGTTGCCCTCCCAGAATGCGTTCCAGTCGATGAAGAAGTCGGTATAGGCGGACTCGTCACCGTTGGTGAGCATGTCCTGGAACTGAGGTGAGCCGACCGAGAGGTGATTCAGCACCAGGTCGAACTTCAACATGATGCCGAGTTGGTCGAGTGCGCTGAGATCGTCAGTGGAGACGAGCTCGTCGTTGAGGTCATAGTCGATGACGGAGAAGCCGCGATCGAGATCGCTGTTGAACACGGTGGGCAGCACGTAGAAGAGCGAGAACACGTCGGCCAACTCGGGTCGCTGCAGCATGCGGACCGCGCCAGCGAGATCGCTGTCGAGGCTGTCCGGGTATGCGTTGAGCATCACGCCGTTGGGCAGGTCAGCCTTCATGGAACGCCTGGCTTGCTCGGTCATCGACAGCTCACTCATCCAACGGTGATGACGTCGTAGTCACGGGTGATCACGAAATCGGCGAGCTGCTTGTGTCCAGCGATGATCTTGTGCTCGATCTTGAGCACGTTCTCGATGAACGGGTCACCGACTTCGGTGCCGCGATTGCGCTTCTGCCGGTGCTCGAGAGTGTCGACTCGATTGCGGGCGATGAAGACCTTCGTATCGACGTTCTTGAGGAGCGTGGTGTACGTGCCCTCGGCGATGACGACCTTGACGCCGGTGAGGTCGACGGTCTCGTCCTCGACGGAATTCTCGTTGTAATCGATCAGTGGCTTGACGATCTGGTCGACGCCGTTGATGGCGTCGATGAGGTTCTGCTCGAGCACGTCGAAACGCACCTCGACGTGGGGGCCGAGCCAGCTCTCGTCCTCGCGGCGCTTGGCGTCGTTGGACTTCGGCGGTAGCTCGAAATAGTCGTCCTGGCCGAGCAGTACCGAGGCGATGCCGTGAGCTTCGAGAGCATCGGCGATGGCCTTGCCGGTCTCGGACTTTCCACTGCCGGACTCTCCCGCAACGGTGATGATGTACCGCCCGTCTTTGGCGCTGACGGCCTCGACGATCTCGGGGACGATGACACTCGCCGCCCTGGTGTGGTGTTCCTCGAGAACGATGATGTCGCCCTTCATGATCAGCAGTCTCCAGATGTGATTGGCCGGTCAGATCCACAGTCGATTCGACAGGGATGTTCGTCAGCGATCCTACGGTCGGCAATCGCTCAGACGGCGTGTCATGCCGCGTAGATGGAAGCGCTTACATCTTGACGGTTTCATGACGCTGGGAACTGGATGGCTGCTCGCTCCGTCTCATGGTGCTGACGCTGGCAATCAGCGACGAACGCCAGCTCCGCTCTCTCCTCAAAGGATCACACCATGAGATCAAGTCTTCCCGGCAAGCAGCGGTTCTTCCGCTTGCTCAGTCTCCTCCTCGCCGCCACGTTGGTGCTCGGTGCTTGCAGCGGCGACGACGGCACGGATTCGGCCGAGACGGCCTCCGACAGTGGTTTCGCCGCTGACGAGGCGACCGAGTCGTTCGACGGCGACGACAGCGCCGACGGGCAAAGTTGAATAAATCCAAAGTGTTGATCCGATTGGCAGGCTGATAAATCGGCGTCGCAACTCAACCGTCTTAGTACCAGCCAAGATGCCATCAACAAAGGCGGGTTTAATTGATATCATCGCATGATTGTCGCTATGCATCTGACCAGCCCTCATCCATCACCTGTCCATTCAC
>JAULCF010265551.1:0-12012 GCA_032361265.1 Devaleraea mollis | reverse complement strand
GAATCATTTTCATACTGGCATGAAATTTTTCACCCTGAAAATATGGGAAAAAGTCACTTTACTGTAATGCATCGTGCCGCTGTGTTGGGATTTCTATCCGGAAAAGGATGAACAACCCAGGCTTTCGGACTGTTGCTAACTTGGATATTTAGTTTCCGAGTTCTTATAGTAAGTTTTTAATTTGCGCCGTCTTGAGGCTTAGTTGTGTAAACGATCTTTGAGCTTACAAAACTTATACCACGCTTCAACTCTACAGGCCTAAATCAGATGAGAAACGTGTACGTATTCTAGAGCAGAAAAAAGACCTCGGCTCATCAAACATTTTGGACTACGTGAATACTGTAAAGCACATACAGACTTAATTGATCAGAATTGACCCTCATCACCAACATCATGAAACACTAGCTCCGGCTTTTATTACTCGCCTTCTCGACAATCTCGGTGAAAATCAAAAAGACGATCTCGAGATGTTATGGATGCGTGACAAATGGAAGTCACGCATATCGGCTACAAATCTGGACTGCTTCACCGTAGGTGAACAATTAATTGAAAAACTACGCACAAAGGAAGCACATTCGGCCAGAGCTGCTAACGAAAAAGGTGAAAAAACAAAAGGAGGCGTACCAAACAAACGCAATAAATGCGGAACTTACCATAGATTTTCGACACAGCACTCTTGGGATGTTTGCGACGATAATCCTAAAAACAAGGAACAAAAGGCGAAAAGGATGGCAAGCAATAATCAAGGCAAAGACAAAAAGGAAACAGCAACGACGACAATGCCTCTTAACTACAAGCAAAGCTTGCTACTAAGACTGCTCTGGTTAAAATTCTCAAAGAAAAAAGCAAGAGCAAGCAGTCTGCATCCTCAGCTCAAACAACGCTGAAGAGCATCCTTTATTCGGATGATTCTAGCTCAGATGAGAATGAAAAAGCGTTAGAGCAGCTGGCCATTCAACTTAACAATTTCACTGTAAAAGGCCCGTCCGGCTCTTCCTGCTACTTTGCTCCACTCTACACTACTAACAGCGCGAGTGTTACATACGAAAACAATCATAATCCTATTCTGGATTCCGGCGCCAGTAGTTCTTTCGTAACAAGCGAAAGGCAACTAGCTAATGAAAGGAAACACAAAACAGAAATTGCAACAGCAAATGGAACCATGTCATTTACAACATCAATCGGGAAATACAAAATACCTAATCAAAACGAGCCTATCTATCTACCAGCGTTCTCAGCTCCTGACTTCACAAAAAATCTCATAAGCATCGGATAGTTAGCAAAGAAGCATGACGTAGTGTTCACAAAAAAAACAAATGGTACTTACAGGAACCCTCCGCCGCTCCAACAAACGCAAACATCATCAGGACCCGAGGAGCCGATAACCTATACAGGATCTCCTCTCATGCAGAAAAGGAACGAAAAAAACAAAACACCGAATCAGCAGCACCGGAAATAGCTCCTAAGGTCAAAGACATGAACTTGCGTAAAACTTTCAACCACTAGGCAACAGATAAACTGAACTGGTTGCAGAAAGAATATCCCGAGGCAATGAAATTCATCATTGACCACGGCGACGACGAAAGCAGCGTCCCTTGTGAAGCTTGCATAACTGGCAAAGCAAAAAGGAGCCCATCCATCAACAAAGTCGCGAACAGATATGCACCACTTGACGCTCTATCGTCTGACACGACAGGGCCAATAGCCGAATAAGATATACACGGCAACAAATACCTGCAAGTGCTGTGCGATGCAGGCACAGGATTCACCATGGGAGAGCCAATGAAGGCTAAGTCATCGGCATCAAACGTCATCATTATGAATTTGGCTCGACTGCAGATGGTATGCGATCGTAAAGTAAAGCGATCGCACACAGACGGTGCAGATGAACAGAATAGACCAGCACTCAAAAACTTTCTCGAACCCCAAGGGACCATCAAAACCACAACGGCCCCGAACTCATCAGCCTCAAAGTCCTTGGTTGAACGTCTTTTCGAGACAGTCTTCGCGACATCTCGAACTACTCTCGCCAATGCGCCCAAACCGCTAAACAAAAAAAAATACCGGTCGTATTCTTGCTCAGATGCAATCGATAAGCTCAACTATCTGCCGCTCAAAAGAAACGGCGTATTACAGCCATCTACACATACAATTATGCAGCTGCACGACTGCGCAACTGACACTCTTGATCGACCGGGCGGCTTCTTACCTTATGGTCAACCTGGTTTCATTTTCAACACTGGAAAACACAAGAAAGTTTTGGAAGAGAGAGATATACCAGCAAACTATATGCGAGTGCTCTCCAAAGACAACTAAATCGTATACAGAAGAGACAAGAAAAACACGACATCAGCTATACAAAAAGAATTTGTGCTTACATTAGCAGAGCCTACAACAAAAGAAAACGAACCACTACCGGAGGCTGACAAAGCAAAGCAATCGATAGTTGGCACTGAAACAACACAAGTACAAGCAAAGCAAGCTTCAGTATCAGATGCTATAAAAGCTTTCCAAGAACGTGGTAAAAACAAAAAAGCCAACAAACAAACAACAGCAACAGCAGAAAAAGCCCGAATAATACCTTCCAAAGAGCTCCGAAGGTTGGCGCAAGGTGTGATAGCGTCAAATTTCCTAATCAGGAGGGGAAGACTTTGCCAGAGTGCTACAGGTGGAAAAGGTCAGAGGCCTTGAAATAGCCTGCTCAGCAAAACAACAATAAACCGCCGCCGCCGGCGCCTAAATCGCTTACAGAAGCAATGACACGAAAAGACGCGGCTAGCTGGGCTAAAGCTTGGGATGAAGATGTAAACAGGCATGACATGACACTAAAGTCGTGAGTTTATAAAAAAGCACTATCAACAGATAAACCTTTACCTTACAATATGAGCTTTAAGGCTAAAACAAACATGTATGGAGGACTTGAACGGCACAAAGTAAGACTAGCTATTCTAGGGAACCGCATGCGTCCAGGTTTGGACTTCGACGAAACTAAGACAGATTCTCACATGCCATCTAAATCTTGATGCAGACTTCTCATAGCTGCGGGAGTAGCGGAAGGTCCCGTTTTCCGATCGTTCGACGTCCCAGGTGCCTATCTAATGGCGCCAAGAAATCCAAATCTTCGAATTGCGATGGCACAACCGCCACGTTCAAGCGGAAAGCTAAAACAACCTGAAAAACATTGCGTTCTAAGAAGGGCCATGCCTGGGGACAAATCAGCAAATCAGTCTTGGGATTCATGGCGAGATTATTGGATCAAAACATGGGGCTGGAAGAAGGCTCTTTCAGAACCAAGTATTTTTGTTATAAATAAAAAGAACGGTGTAGAACGGCTCGATGCCGCGGCTTGTCGCGATAATGATGACCCTTTTATGTCAGCGCCGACAATTGAAGATCTGGACGCCATAATTAAAACATTTCTGGACGCCTGGCAAGTGACGATACAAGATCTCAGCACGGGAAAATCAATTGAAAAACAGCACACAAAGAAAACGGACCGCCACAATCATTTCAACACGTAGGTCTGAAAATCACGAGACTCGATCGAGATTCGAATCAGGTGGTATCAAAATAAGCAACCCTAAAACTATCGAAAACATTTTAGCAGAAAAAGGGCTAGCAGGCGCTAATTCTTAAGAATTTAAAATTTTAAATTCGCTTAAAAGCGTGCCTTATGTCATAAGTGCTGATTTAACGACAAGAAAATATCACGAGCCAACAGTTGACGTCAAGCGATTCATGAGTGACGTTGGATCTCTAAGATTCATTGCAGATACAACGCATCCGGCTATTTCTCATGTTGTCGGTCTACTGGGAAGACATCTACACAACCCATCACATCGTCACATGGAAGCTCTAAAACCTATTTATAGATATTTAAGATCAAGAACAAATGATGGGCCAACATATGACAAACAAGGACCACTTAAGTGCGTTTCCTTGCATGCCACATAATCTCTATCAGTGTAACATGCGAATTCAATTGAATTCACATGTTACACTGATAGCGATTATGCGGCATGCAAGGATACGCGTCGATCGATATCAGGAAATCTTTTGATGGTAAAAGGTATGCTAATATTATGGGGCTCAGCACTACAAAGCACGCCAACACATTCATCAGCTGAGGCCAAATATATTTCAGCGGACACGGGGGCGAGAAACTTAACATGGATCTCTAATTTAGCGGATGAACTGATGATTCCAATGCAAAAACAAGAAGCGACACTTATTATTGATACAAAACCATCAACGACATATCATGATGGAAATATCGAACCAAATCAGGCTAATGAATCACACTTATTGGTAGACAGCAAAGGTGCACCTATGCATGCATATGACATCGCTAACAGATACGGAACTTCCAAAAGAATGAAGCACATGGAAGTGCGACATCATTACCTTTAGTTTCAAATCAATAACAAAGTTATAAGAATCACCTTAGTTTCAAATACATAACACTGGGCTGAAGTTTTAACCAAAAGGGTCGGAAAAATACTATTCAAAAGCGTGATGAAAAACATAGGATACACAGCATGAAATCAAGAAGCACAAATCGGGGGGGGGGGCTGTCATACTTCCTCTTTTCCGTTTTTTTTCGATTTGCACCCTAGGAAACAATGAGAGGCATCATACTTTCTCTTTGTCATACTTTCTCTTTAGGACACTATAAGTTAGAGTCAGTACTGTCGGTCAGGTTAAAGGTAGAACCTAATTAGGCACCGACAGCATCTCTGAGGTCACTATCTTGACCAGTATATAAGGAGTTATCTCCTGACATTCAAGAATAAAAGGAACATCGACTATCGACTCTATCATACGATTGACTTTCGCTCGATTAATTTCGCCTCGGAGAAAGTCCAGTACCTTATGCCACATATTGAAAGTGAGCTATAGTCTCTCCAAAATGCCAAGTTCTTTGGGAATACGACTTCCTCCAAGGTTACTGGCGGGTGCGAGTTAACCCTGACGATGCCATTTTGCATGCGTTTTGGGGACCGGAGAGCATATATATCCCTTTGCGACTTTTGCAAGGAGCTCAGAACAGTGGGCAATATTTTCACCACTAAATGTTTGAGAAATTTGGCTCCTTGCATGAGTGGCTCTTAGTGTGGATTGATGACTACGTATTACAAGACGAGATGCCTGAGGATTTAACTGCACGCACGTCAGATGTTTTCACTATTTGCCGAAAAAATCGCTTGAAGTTAAGCGTAGAGAATTGTGTGCTTTTTTCATAAGTTGCGAATTGGTGCGGGCGCGAGATCAGCGAGTGAGATACTCTCTTCGCGTATTAGACGGCATCGTGGATATGCCGTCCCTAGTGACAGCCGCAGATCTCTCGCAATTTATCGGCGAAGCCAATTGGATGAGGTCCGGCATTCCCAAGTTTAATCACCTGGTCGCGCCCCTACAAGACACCATGCGCTAAACCCATCATAAATGCGTCGCAGGTCTGACACTGAACTTTTTCTCTCATGAAAGTGTGCACCTAAACTTTTCGATACTTTGGGTCACTGCCAGGATGTTTTTTTCTTAAGCAGTTTAGGCCGTACATCTCTGGCCCGAGCTCGGCGGCGAAGGCTATATAGCTATGTTAAAGTATTCTGGAGGCTAAATAAAACTGCGGGCCATGTCGCGCCAAAAGTAGAGACACACATGACTGCAATAAGCTCGCCGAGCTCTTAAGACACTTTACAAATGTTGGCGAAACGAAAGGGAAGATGGGCCGGCAAGGTGCGTGAAAACAGGTTAAAACCTGAAAATGGACATGTTCTCGCAGGTTCCCGCTCTCAAACGCGGCCGTCATTATGAATATGGGCCATAAGAGAGATTGCCCAACAAACGGCAGGCAGATATACGACAATCGTGTTTATGACGATTCTGGTGGCGGATGTCGGCGGAAACTATGGGAAGTGCGCTTAAAAGCAGCTGAATTTGTCTCAATATTCCGCGGGAATGAATGCCAGAAACGCTCGTGGAAGCTCTCTTTGAAAACAAAACAAACAGTGTACGATATGATCGAGTTATCATAAAATATTTTGTCACTGTACGAAAATATTTATTTGTAACCTGCGACGCAACTTAGCGCATGGTGAAGAGCTTTTATGCACCATTCAAGCTAAACATACTTCGAAGCGAAGAAAACTTCAGCACGTTGATCTCCACCCTTTTGGGGAATCGAGTCACGCGCAAACCTTCACGGTTGTGAAGCAAGCGATTACTAACCGCTTTTTGACGGCTCATATCGACATCTCCAAGCAACTTTGTCTTTTTACTGATGCCAGTGATGCGCACTATGCTGCGGTTTTTACGCAAGCGACACCAGAGGATTTTAAAGTGCCGAGAGAACAGAAAATATATGAGCCATTGTCTTTTTGCACTGGTAGTTTTAAAGGTGCTCTCCGAAATTGGAGTACTTTCGAGAAAGAGGCCTATGCCGTCATCGAGGCCATGGAGCGCTTGGATTATCTTACGCGTAAGTGGATCCAAAACCCCAGCGCTGAATATCAGTCCGATTTTTCCCATCACGTTCTGCGATTTATTCGTCTTCGGACACGAATCCATATGCCAGTCCGCTACACTAATAAACGGGAGAGGTGTCACTTTCTGGTGCTCACTATTCCACTGCAGAAGCGTATCACAGTCTTCGATAGCAGTCACCGGAGCTTCGCTAACAGAAGTTTCGCGCGTCGCAGGGATTTGGGCGTCGGCGTCCAGCGAATCGGCGCCCAGCGCGTCGGATCCAAGCGCGTCGGCTCCCAGCGCGTCTGCGTCCGGCGTAAGGATTTAGGCGTAAGGCGTCAGGCGTGGCGGTGCCTTACGCGTCGGTTCCTTGCATGACGCCGTGAGCGGTGGATTATTTGGAAGTGCAGGCGGAGGTGGCCTACTCGGCCGTGGTTGAGGTCCTCCTGTGCGCATTTGAGTTTGCACTGACGCCCAAATCCATGGTGGCGTCGACTGTGACGTTTTGTTTGTGGCAGTTTGTTTGCTAGTCCAATTTTGCCGCAGTCTCCCGCCGCCCTGTGGACTAAATTACATTCCTGGAAGTGTATGGAGTAGTTTTCCAAAAAATACTCCTCAAAACTATCTTTGAGCTGGAATCGACGACTTTTAGAGTTTTTTGCGCACTTCCGGAACTGCGCATAATAAGTACTGCCGGAATTCTTCAAAGTGCTTCTAGTTTGCTGCAAAACGCACAAAGGCATGTGAAAGACACTATAGTTTCGTCTCCTCGTTGCCCCACTACAGTGCTTGCATTTGTGGCTATTATCCTCCTCCCTATCACCTTTTTCTCTGCCGCAAGATTTTTTTCATCTTGCGGAAATAGATGGGATTCGGTGCTCCCCCGTGCTAAGCGGCATACTCGAGCGTTCGAGGAGGAGAAAGGAGACTTATTCACCGAACCGGTCGGCAATGCGCGAGCCCAAACCGATGAACCTGCATAACCCCTCCCACCGGCCCCTCTTCTGAAGCGCCTCCCCTACCAATGGCGCCCGCAGCCGCTCCCGACTCCTTCGTCTCTGGTGTAGGCTAACTGGCCGAGGCAAAACCTCAACCATCATCCGGCACTGCGCGCAGCTTTTCGGTGATAGGCTCCACCGCAAAGCGCCAGGCTGACGGCTCTGCCTAAGCACGCCACCCAGTACACGCTGTTTATTCGCGCAACCCAGTCTGCTCTGCGTCCCGCCCTGAAAAAGGGAACGGTTATGGTACAAACTCTCACTATCGCGGGCGCGCGCGCGGACGTGGACGTGAACATGGTCGCGGACGTGGGCGCTGTCGTGGGAGTGGGCGCGGGTCACGAGACGGGAGGGTGGGATTAGCAGAGGAAGTGATTAACGATTTCGAGGGCCGTGCTTTAGGGGTTTGAGGAGGGAATCTATGCCGGCCAGGCTGTCGAAGAAGGAATAGACGGTCGGTTTCAGCCCTTCGCCAAGAGGTTTTCGGGGTGCTGGGGAGTGGAAACGTTTTACATTCAGGGCAAAGTGTATGCCCCTTTTCAATGTCGGTGACGCGAACTACGACGAATTCAGTACTGTCAACCATGGGCAGAAGAAGTCAGCTCAGAGCTCAAAGCGCTGCTACGCTATTCGTTGACTAATTGCGGCGGTCACTGAAGGCGCGCCTGTAATTTTTCCATGTCTTATCCGGAAAGAAACTCTGGCGCAGCCCTGATACTCGCTCTTCCTCTTCTGGACTTGTTTTAGTCAGTCTTCGACAGAACTTTGACTACCTATTTCCGCGTTACTATTGAACATGAGAATTCGGGTCCAGTCCAAGTTAGTGTCTCCGCACTGTTTGCTCCTGGCATCGGTTTTGCTGAAATGCGACTAGGGAAACATACTAATAAATTTAACATTTTCTTTGCTAAGTTAGCGAAGGAATTCATAAGTGTCATTTCCGGTGGAAATTAAATACCAGCGCAAGAGATGGCTGCAGACTTCTCCGCTGCCAGAGCAGTGAGAGTGGGACTAGTTCGACATTTTTTTTCAAACATGTCAAGTCGTGGATGTCTTCAGTCGCCTCCGTCAATCCGCGTTGTTATAGCAGTGAAAACAATTCCCGGAAAACTGTTCCCACTCCAGTTCGACGGTCGATGGGCGCCAGCCTCGAATAAGCTGCTGCTGAGGAGGACATGGATGCAGATAATTTTCATGCACCGCTCTCCGAGAACCTGTTCGGCTACCTGGAGGGTATGCACATTCCTGGACGGGCTTCGGGCAGTGGTGTTCCGCCTCGCGCAGATTATTCAAGCACGGGAGTGCAATGGACGACCACGAGTCCCTTCGGGAAATTCATGACAATCTCCTCCCCGCGGAAGAAGATGACGTACGGCCGGCGTATTCTCAGGCTGGGAATATGCCTAACCCGTCCTATGCCCCTACCGGTCGCGCCGTGGTGGAGGTACAGCAAGCGCGTAATGCGGAGCGGAAAAGACACTTATGAAGCGAAACCGGAACGACTGTAAAGAGCGCGGGCCAGCTACTAATCCTCAGAAGGCCAGTGCACTCGATTATACAGGTACCTCTGCGGATGATCGCATCACGGATACTTTTCTAGCTCGTATGCTCCGCCAAACAGCTGACCAGCAGGAAAAGATTCGGAATAGCCCAACTATACAGATTTGGGCGGCGGGGCTATGCCAAACGATGCATAAACTCATGCCATGAAAATTCTAAGTCGGTACAGAAGCGATAGTATTGTCGCCTTCCGACGTTTGCGGAAGTACATCGTGACCTTGGTAAACGTGAATAAGGACCAGTCGTTTTTGTTCCTGACCCTAACGACAACACTAGCAGCTCCTCTAGCAAAGATGATGATGGTGATGACGACGATGAATAAGATACGAACTTGATCTCCTTTCTAGTCCTTCTCTTTGCTTCATTCTTCTATCTTACTCTACTTCATTTCAGGCCCAACAGCTGGTATATCTTCATGAAAATATACCAGATGGTGGGCCTGAAATGAAGTATAATTAGGCGCGAGTAAGAAACAAAAAAAAGTACTAGAAATGAGATCAAGGTCGTACCTCATCTCCGTCTTGCTTTTTATTACTATGAGTTCTAGTAGTCTAGTGGTGGTAGTATTCATACTCTAGTTTAGCCACGGTTTCCAAAGCATGCTATAGTGACCTTAAATAGAATAACCAAGAGGATCATTTATATTAGAATTCACCTCGAATAGAACCCGGCGTGGGTGAAGCGGCGATAATACCAGTCACCGTCTCGCTCAAATTAACATCCCCTCCAACGACAGAAGCCACAAGGGCATTCATTCTAACAATCTTTGCCTCCTTCGCAGCAAATTGGAAAGCTGTGGTAGAGGCGGCGATCCTCCGCGCTTCTTCCTCTCACCTGGCCGCAACAGCTTGAGGACCGGCTGCAGCAGCGCCAGCCTCCTCTGCAATAGTTCAGATACGGATTTTTCTTATTCCTCCTTCTCCTCCGCCTCAATATTGGAAGCCCAGTGCGGTAGCACCTTTTACCTCCCATTTCCTTCAGAAAGTTTTGCTAGCAAGCACAAGCCTCTAATACATCACCGGAAATCTCGGGGGAGCATGGTATACGCTTCAAAATGCCCCACCTCCCTTTTAACCGCCCGAAAGCCTCTTCGGAAACGACGCGAAGCTGAGCTTATTTAAAGTTGAAGAAATTTAATGCTTTCCTTCGCTTCTCGATCTACTGCAATAATTCCTGATTAACAAAAGGCAGTAGCAGTCATCGAAGCAAACCTTAAACCACGTCCTCCAAGGAACTACATCTCGGATGGTAGACGTCTTGTCGGTCACTGGCAGGAACTTTCTTTAATTACAATCAGGGCCTTGAAGGCCCTGATTGGAATTAAAGAAAATAAAATTGTGCAGCATGCTGACGTCAGAAGCGGTGCCCGGGTATCTAGTCCTAAGAGAGGTAAAACGGCCATGGGCATCTACGCCCGCCATTGTGTTGATAGCCCATCCTTTAAACCAATGCTTGTAACCCCCAGCATCTAAACTGTAACATCGAGGAATCTAAAATAACGGTGTAACACATTCATCAAAAAAATCCACAACTCCCTTAAAGCCATCCCATACATCGGCAAAAGTGCGAAGCTATTTATCTGAAGCAACCGCATCAGTAGCCGAACGATCGCGCTGTATAGCCTTAAGACCTTATAGTCGATTATTATGGGCCCCAGAGTCACTACGCGCCGGGTTTCGGGGGGATATAAATGGCAGCGGAGATGGGTTTGACAACCGCAGGGAACCAACGCGCGTGAAAATATGATTTTCTAGCGCGCGCTACAATCGATTCCGTTTTAATAGACGCAGTATACTGCGCCAACATATTTAATATGTGGAGAAGGCGCACGCGACCGGATACTGGCTTTCGGCTAGGCGTGCGAGGATTAAGCACGAAGTGAGGCTCGCAGAGGGTGACAAGAATAAGGAAGGCCTGTTTATTCATTCGAAAACGCAAAGAAAACGTCGTCAGGCGGCGTCATGAATTCATGGTAAGCGTCGGTCGCAGAAGTAGTCAAGTAAAAGACAACTCCGGAGAGATTTCTCCTCTTATTATCGACGCGCTTTCGTAGGGAGCCACGATGTTTAATGCGGAGGGCGGCGACGAGGAGGCAAGCTACAGTTTGCATGTCATGACCCCGTCGTGGCTCATTTCGCTCACCCTGCGCGAGAGCAAAACATGTCCTCGCTTCCCCATCAAAACCGTCTAGCATCACAAACGCGCATAGCGCAAAGCGCAGACTGCGCTCCTTGTCCAGCAGGTCTCTTTGAAGGACGAATATCTCGTAGTTAGTGTCGATGAAGTTATTGAGACGCGCTTCAGCAATTTCCATGCAACGCCGAAATAATTGAAGTTGGGACGCCTTTACCGCGTCTTCTTCAATTGGGTTGAAAATTCGACATGCGCGGGAGGATCCATTCTTCCTGCAGCGCAAGACTCGGAGGCGGCTGCGATCAATCGCTGCGGAAATATGTAAAGGAGGGGCTAGGTAGATGACGAGTACGGGGTGAGGCGGCCGTCGGGAGGAATAGAATCGCTGGATGATTTAAGTGGGGGAGAGAAAGTGACAAGGCGTCGTAGGGAAGAGCGACGGGAGATAAGAGCGCGGCGAGAAGGGCTGTCTGGAGAGTGAACCAGCGGTCAGCGGCTGCAGTTAAGCATAAGTCTACGACGGCGCAATCAATCAGAACTGAGGACTCGTTTGCCCCAAAGAGAGAAATCGAATGCTTTCAGAGTATTTTGTTTTGCGCAGTTCCGGAAGTGCGCAAAAAACTCTAAAAAACGTCGATTCCAGCCCAGAGTTATTTTTGAGGGGTATTTTTGAAAAGGTGAAATTATTTTCAACCCAAAACAGAAACCGCGTTTGTAGTGATTTCTGAGGGTCTTTCGAAGTAACTAACTCTCCCGTGATTGACCTTTTTTAAAATCGCCATAACCTTTTTGAACCGGTACACAGATAGTCGCATTTTAATCACGGGAAGCCACAAGTGTTGTTCAAATTCAA
>JAULCF010264440.1:0-12013 GCA_032361265.1 Devaleraea mollis | reverse complement strand
TATACCATATTGTCTTGCATACTGGGCGGGTATAAGTGATACTCCTATGATAGGTCTACGAACTTCTCCAAATTTTATTAAGTCAGATACTACTCAATCTATACAGTAACGCTGATAAATTTACGGAGCATGGCTGTGTTGTGATTAATATAGATTTATTAGAAGAAACGACCCATAAGTATAGTCTTCTATTTAGTGTCATAGATACAGGGATTGGTATAGATAAAAAAGAAGCAAAAATAATTTTTGAGGAATTCAAACAGGCGGGACAAGAGATCAGAACCAAATATGGTGGAACAGGGCTTGGCTTGGCGATTTCTAAAAAATTACTACATCTCTTGGGTTCTGAGATTGAGGTTGAATCAACCATCGGACAGGGGAGTAAGTTCTTTTTTGAATTAGAAGTAAAGAAAGGCGGACCACTTAATAAGGCTAATCTAAAAGACCGGGATTCAGAAATATCAGTATTCCAGAATCAATCTAAAAAAGTATTAGTTGTAGAAGACAACTTACTTAACGTCAAGTATCTAACACGACTCCTACAAAAATGGAAAATTGATTATAACGTAATGTCCAATGGACGAGAGGCTGTTGATTTCTGCATGAGTAATAATGTAGATCTGATTCTTATGGATCTGCAGATGCCTATTTTGGATGGGTTTGAAGCAACTAAGATTATTCGAAACATGGATACAGAGATTGCCAATGTCCCAATAATTGCATTGACTGCGTCAACATTCTTGTCTAAGAAGCAAATGGCTGAGCAGGCAGGAATGACAGATTTCTTGTCCAAGCCATTTACACCAGATCAATTGAATGCCTTACTTCAAAAGTATCTCGTTAGGGATATTCTACAGGCGGATGAAAAGGTGTCAATTCGGTTCAATCAACAATTGGACGTTGATTATCTGATAAGTGCTTATGGAGAGGATGTTGAATATGCACGGGATATCTTTGCAACATATTTGGATATCATTGATGATGAGATGAGGACACTGAATAATGCATTTAGCTCAAACGACCTGGAGACTCTAAAGAAACATCTTCATAAAATCAAACCAATTTTTACAATGGTTGGTTTGTCGCATATCTCTGTTATTGTAGAGCAAATGGAAATTGATTTAGATAATTTGGACCGGACCAACAACGAACAAAAATATCAATCACTTATTACGGAGGTTCTAAAAGGCAAACCGGAGATTGATAAGCAGTTAGAATATCTTAAAAAATAAGAATTGACTCATGGGTGAAACTTTGTCTTGTGTAATTGTTGAAGATGAATTAATGGCGATGAAGTCGCTGGAGAGGCTTTGCGAGAAGAATGATGCACTTAAGTTAATGGGTTCATTTTCCACCGGCGAAGAGGCTAAAGCCTTTTTGGATAAATCGTCAGTAGATCTGTTATTCTTAGATATAGAGATGCCCGGTATGTCTGGTATAGATCTATTGAACAGCCTGTCATACTTGCCACAAATCATATTCACTACCAACAATCAAGAATATGCTTACGAAGCCTTCGAATATGATGTTACAGATTTTCTCAAGAAACCAATACTACCACATCGGCTTGTTCGAGCAATAGAAAAAGCGATTGAGAGAAACCTTAAGCTCAATAATATCGCTATCGAGAGTTCTTCCAGCGAGATCTATGTTAAGTCAGACAAGAAGTACATACGGCTTCCTTTTGATGATATTCACTACTTTGAGAATGCTGGTGACTATGTTAAGATCATTACCGATTCACGTACGTTCGTAGTTCATGGTAGCCTAAAGTCTATAGACAACAAAATAGACCATCCCCGTTTTCTGAAGGTGCATAGATCCTTTATTGTCAACCTTGGAAGAATCAAAGACATAGAAGAAGGGACACTGGTTATAGGAGCTAAGGTTATTCCGATAAGTCGAGCACATAGACCACTGCTGCTCAAGAGCATTAATATCTTATAGGTAGGAGTAAAGGGGCTTTGGCACCCCTGTATCCGCACGATAGTCATGTTGTAACTCCCTCTAATACATAGTGTTACACTATCCTTGGATCCCCATAAATGGGTATAAAGACCAAAAAAAGAAGGTTTAGCCCCAAAAAACGAAAATCCCCGAATTCAAGCTCATTCTGCCTGCATCTTGCCGATCAAATAGCAGGATATGAAAGTATTAGTAGTAGAAGATCAACCATTAATTTTGAAAGCGTTGTGTTATACGCTGGAGAAACATGGCTACTCTTATATAGCAGCGATAGATGGCATGCAAGCCAAAGAGTTTTATCTAAAAGAACGTCCCGATATCGTAATTGCTGACCTATTACTTCCATACGTCACAGGCCAAGAACTTATCGAGTATATAAGGTCAACTGAAGAGGAGTATACCAAAATCATCGTCCTCTCATCCATGTATAGACCTGATACGATTCAGCACTTATTCGAATTAGGAATTGATGACTTCATGAGAAAGCCATTCATGCCGATAGAGCTTCTGCAAAGAATAACGAGATTATCCAAGTACAGATTAAATTAAACTCAATTATAAAAAAAATAAAAAACAAAAACTATGTGTGGAATAATGGCATATACTGGCAAACAAGAGGCATTCCCAATTCTTATAGGAGGCTTGAAAAAATTAGAATATAGAGGATATGATTCTGCAGGAATTGCGACAATTAATGACGGCGTAAATCTTCATAAAAAAGCGGGGAAGGTCAATGACCTTGTTGAGTTCTGTACACCTAAAGATACTTCAGGTTGTATCGGACTGGGTCATACACGATGGGCTACTCACGGTATCGCAAATGATAAGAACGCTCACCCCCATCAATCTCAATCTAAAAGACTAACCTTAGTACATAATGGAATCATAGAAAACTATGAATCTATTAAGTCAATGTTAGAGTTTCATGGTTTTTCATTTCAGTCTGATACTGATTCTGAAGTATTAGTACAATTAATCGAGTGGTATCAAGTAAGGTATAAACTGAGTAATCGAGAGGCTCTTGGAAGAGCGCTTCAAGACGTACAGGGGAGTTTTGCAATTGTGCTTCATGATACTTCTGCTCCCACAGAATTATTGGCGGCAAGAAGACAGAGCCCTTTAGTAATTGGTGTAGGGAAATCTGAATTTGTAATTTCTTCTGACAATATGACCTTTGATAGCAATATTGATAAAATTATCTACTTAGAGGAAGATGTAATTGCTCATCTAATACAATTCGAGGAGGCGAGTTTCTTCACACTTGAAGATCAGTTGATTGATCAGGACTTTGCGGATTTTGATTATTCACAATATTCAGTCAGCAAAGGAGATTTTGAATCCTTTACTCTTAAGGAAATATTTGAACAGAATCTCAGCATTTCTAATACAATAGCACAATACAAAGATGCCGATTCAATAAAGGTTCAACTGGATTCTATTAATCCGATTTTCTCAAACATTAATAGAATTGTCATAGTAGCTTGTGGTACATCATGGCATAGTGGATTGGTGGCCGAGTATTTGATTGAAAAGTATGCACGTATAAGTGTTGAAGTTGAATACGCTTCAGAATTCAGATACAAGAGTAACACATTGGGGAAGGGAGATCTTGTTATTGGGATATCTCAAAGTGGTGAGACTGCAGATACAATTAGTGCATTGGAGATTGCAAAGTCTAATGGAGTAAAAACACTGGGGATTGTTAACGGTGTCAATTCATCGATTGCAAGAATGGTGGATGAGGTTATCTATCTCAATGCAGGAATGGAAATAGGGGTAGCCTCAACCAAGGCATTTACATCTCAACTTTCTGCAATTTTGGTTTTAACAATTGTCCTTGCGAAACAACGGAATACACTCTCGTCTGAGGAGATTCAAGAGATGACTGCAGAGTTGTTCAAGTTACCTGCTTATGTTTCTGAGACACTTGCAATGACAGAAAGAATAATCAAGGGAATCTCATATGATATTTCTGATAGTAATAGCACCTTATTCTTAGGCAGAGGCATCTCATATCCTATAGCAATAGAAGGTGCTTTAAAGCTCAAGGAAATATCCTATATACATGCAGAGGGATATCCTGCAGGTGAAATGAAGCATGGGCCTATAGCGCTTGTGGAAGAAGACTTACCTGTTGTAGCTTTAGTCAATAATGATGATACAGCCGCTAAGATGATTAGTAATATTCAGGAAGTTAGAGCTCGAAAGGCTACAGTTATAGTGGTAAAGAGTAAAGGAGTAGAAATTCCAAGTGAATTAGCCGATCACGTAATCAATATTCCAGATGCACCGACCTACCTTAATCCAATTCTCCAGAGTATTCCGTTACAATTACTCTCTTATTATGTCGCTAAATTAAAAGGATGTAACATCGATCAACCAAGAAATCTTGCAAAGTCTGTAACTGTTGAATAGTTGATCAATGAGAATAATTACAACCTTTCTTTTCTTCTTTATTACTTTAACAACTCTTTTGTGTCAGCAGGATTCTTCTTGGACTTCAACAGTCGTATTATATCATACACAAGATATAAATATTGTTAACCAAGTTCCTGTTCATTATACAATAGGGCTGTTACAAGTCTCCAAGAATAGCCATACTATCGTTGGATATGTCGGGCGTAAGTCAAATGAGGATTTGAATGGAATCCAAATGGGGCTGGATTATTACAAAAAAATGAATAAAGGTTATTATCACCTTGGTATTAAGCGGAGTGTGGCTTTATTTTATCCTGCCATATCCTTAGAAGGCAATTATTATAGGACTATTTCTAATGGTGTTGAAATCGGACTTGGTTATAAATACCTTACTTATAGTACAGATGACATATCCCAAACTCTTGTCGCAAGTGGATTCTATTATATTGGAAATTGGATGATTAGTTATAGAGGATCTTATTTCAACTTTAATAAGCTCTACCACTTTGGATCTGCGAGATATATATTCTCTGATGATGGCTCATATATAGAGGCGAATATGTCCAATGGAGGTGAGGTGATCTCTAATCACAGTCAAAATGAGTTGTTGGTTTCAAGCACTTCATATGGTATTAAAATGAGTAGTGCTATCAGCAGGAATTATAATTTGTTCATTGCATATAACCGAATATTTGCTTCACAATTAGAAACTAATCACAATTATAACTCTTACTCGTTAGGCGTTAAAATCAAACTGTAATGTTTGTAGTTAAAGATAACTCCTTTGAATCTCACACTGTCCAGCTTCTTAGCAGTAAGAAGAGCATATCAAACGATATGGGAGCAGCGGCATTCTTAGAATTGATCTATAGCTTATCTATTATTTTTGCATCGCTTGCAGTGGTAATGATTATTTACATGTTAATCAACCGAATAATTCAAAGTCGCAAGAAAAATAGAGACGCAGGACTACGCTTAAAGTATCAAGAATATCTTGCTGATTTTATATCTATTCCGATGCAAGATGAATTACAATCGATTGGTATTTCTACAACATTAAAAGGACTAAGTCGGGCAGATATATCAAAAAACACGAACAGAACTATATTGCTCGAAGAATTATACGGTTTACATCAGCAACTTAATGGCTATCAGGCAGAAATGCTAAAACACTTATTTTGGGGTTGGTCGATGCATGAAGATGCGATTATAGGATTACAAAAGAGATCTCCTCATACTGTTACAAGATCTATAGATCTTATTATGGAGTTTGGAATTACAGGTCAGTTAGAGGTCATTAGAAAATTAGTATCATCAAAACATAGCGATGTACGATCTCAGGCCATGGCTTGTATTATTACATTAACAGAGGGAGACCTTATGTTTTTGAAGAATGTTAACCTGAATCTAACTGATTGGGAAAAGCATAAAATACTTTTTGCTATACAAAATATTGATGGTAGAGAGAATATAAATTTTGATCATCTTGTTAAAGAGCTTCCTTTTCACGAATTGTTTATAGAAGAAATAAGACAGGCTGTCAAACCCCAATTACATCACTACCTACAATGGGTTGAAGAAATAAGTTAAGAATGATCTCTACATTACTACATTACGTCATTCAGTTTTTTGAATATGGCATTTTTATATACTGTATGATAATCCTGTCGTCATACCTGATTATAAGTTTGGTCTCGGCTAAGTTGGTCACTAATTATACTGCTCGAAAGAAAGTGCTTAATCCTGAAACTATACTGTCTTCACCTTATCAGCCAGGCATTTCTATAATCGCTCCGGCATATAATGAAGAAGTAACGATAGTTGATAATATCAGATCGCTATTGTCACTTCATTATAACAAACTAAGCATTATTATCGTGAATGACGGAAGTAAAGATAATACGCTTCAGGCGGCAATAGATAATTATGATCTGTATCTAACTGATCAACAGGGAACCTATGGCGTTAAAACAAAAGAGGTAAGGGGTATTTATCGATCTCGTAAGAGGGCATTTAATAAACTGGTTGTAGTGGATAAGCATAATGGCGGAAAGGCAGATGCGATTAATGTGGGTATAAATGTGAGTAAGACAGATTACTTCGCGTGTATCGATGTCGATTGTATTATTGATCAGGATGCATTCTTGAGACTTGTGGAGCCAATCATGAAAGCGGGCGACAAAACGATTGGTGCGGTTGGAGGCATAGTTTGGCTTACTAATGATGCAGATATCAAAAGTGGAAAAGTGGTAAAGCTTCGAACACCTAAATCATACATAGCAAGGATACAAGTGATAGAATATTTTCGTGCATTCTTATTAGGGAGGCCGGCATGGGCCAGCTTCAATGGTATGTTATTGATATCTGGAGCATTTGGGATATTTCATCGTAAGACGGTATTGGCGGTTGGTGGTTATAATCATAATACAGTAGGTGAGGATATGGAACTCGTAATGAGGATGCATGCTTACTACAGAGAGAATAACATAAAGTACGCTATAGAATATTTGCCAGATCCGTTATGTTGGACAGAAGCTCCATCAGATTATGAGATTTTAGGAAGACAGAGAAACAGATGGACACGAGGGACAGTAGAGTGTCTCCAATATCATAAGAAGATGTGTTGTAACAGAAAGTATGGTGCGTTAGGAATGATTAGTTATCCTTATTGGTTGATTGCAGAGTGGTTAGCTCCATTTGCGGAAGCAGGAGGTATTATTTTTGTAATTATCTTAGGTGTTTTAGGTTTGGCCAATTGGCCGCTTTTTTTTGCACTGCTTTTATTAGTCTATCTATTCGCAGTAACGATCAGTATTTTTGCCATTTTGATTCAAGATATTACTTATCAGAAGTACGAAAGTCTTGAAGATATCTGGATGTTAATATTAACGGCACTACAGGAACCATTCCTATATCATCCGAAGACTGTCAAATGGTCGCTAAAGGGTAATTATGACAAATTCACAGGTCAGAATAAGGGATGGGGTGAAATGACAAGAAAGGGTTTTGCTAAAAAAACATAAGTCATAAACCACGATCCAAGCGCTTATATCAGAGTGCTTTTGATTGAAAATTTAGATGAGGCATAAGATTCTCACTTAGCCATGGTTGTAATTTTTATAGTAGGGGCTATCTTACGTATCTATAAGATCAGTTATGATAGATGATACAGATGAGACCTTGGGCCAAGACGAGTACCTGGTTCCAAGAGAAACGCCCTTGGCCGAGGAGGTAGCTTCTCCAACTTTAGATACAAGTCCAGTCGTTGTCGCTGCCGCAAATATCCAAGAAGAGTCAGAGAAGCTGCTTATCGGTCAAGATGAAACCATAGAGTTGATGCTAACCTGCTTACTCGCTGGAGGACATGTCTTATTAGAAGGGGTTCCTGGTATAGCCAAGACATTAAGTGCGAGGGTATTGTCTAAGACATTAGATGCTGGATTCGTAAGGATTCAGTTCACACCTGATATGATGCCAGCTGATATTATTGGAACTTCCATATTTGATATGCAGAAGTCTGCATTTGAATTTAACAAAGGGCCGATCTTTTCTAATATCGTTTTGATAGATGAGATTAATCGTGCTCCTGCGAAGACACAGTCTGCTCTGTTTGAAGTGATGGAAGAGAAGCAGATCTCCTATGATGGAGAGCGCTATAAGATGACATTCCCATTCATGGTTATCGCCACACAGAATCCCGTAGAGCAGGAAGGTACTTATCGACTTCCTGAGGCGCAGTTGGATCGATTTTTAATGCGACTTAAGTTAGGCTATCCTTCATTGGAGGAAGAAGTACAGATCTTAGATCGATTCAAGGGAGTATCGGGACCTCCAGACTTATCCATTATCAAAAAAATATTGAAGCCTAAGAAATTAGCCTCATTGATAAAACTTATCTCAGAAGTGCATGTCGATGATAAGATGCTCCAGTATATCTCTCAGATAGTTCATGAAACACGCAGTAACAGCAGGATCTATTTGGGCGCTTCGCCAAGAGCATCACTTGCCATTATGAAGTGTGCCAAAGTAACCGCAGCGATTAATGGCCGTGATTTTATCACACCCGATGACATCCAATATCTTACTCCACATATCCTAAATCATCGTATGATTTTAACCCCCGATGCAGAGATGGAAGGTTCGAGTACGGAAGATGTTATAAAAGAGATTATTGCAGCTATCGAGGTGCCGAGATAGTGATTAAGTATTCATATATATCAGACCGTTTTTTTTGGGCACTCAGTTTTGTTGTGTTCCTCTTCGTGTTATGGTTTTCATTTCCCGTATTTGAATATATCGCCAAAGCAAGTTTGGTGCTCTTGGGGATAACCGCTGTATATGAGTGGTTTGTACTTTACAAATTAAGAGATAATATAATTGCAGAACGACGGGTTACTAACCGGTTGTCGTTAAGTGATATCCAACCGATTAATTATAATATTCATAATACCTCTTCCCAGCGATTGAAGTATGAGATGATTGATGAGATGCCTTTTCAATTACAGGAGAGGTCGCTTAAGTATGAAAATATAATTGATGCAGATGAAAATCAAACTTATAAGTTTGATGTAAGACCAGTATCTCGAGGGGAATACGAATTTGGTAATATTCACTTGTATGTTTCCTTACCATTCCCAGGGATAATGCAACGACGTATCACGAAAGAGTCAATTAACAAGATTGAAGTATATCCCTCGTTCATTCAAATGAAATATTACGATCTGCAAGTTTTCTCTAAAGTTGCAACAAGTAGTGGAATCCGTAAAGTGAGGAGATTGGGAACCAATGATGAGTTTGAACACATAAAGACATATACACAAGGTGATACACCACGGGCGATTAATTGGAGAGCTACCTCACGAAGTGGAGAGGTAATGGTTAATCAATACCAAGACACAAGATCTCAAAATGTCTATTGTGTAATTGACATGGGAAGGTCAATGAAGATGCCTTTTAATAATTTGTCACTACTTGATTATTCCATTAATAGCAGCCTGGTACTTTCTAACGTTATATTAAAAAAATATGATAGAGTTGGCCTTGTTACATTTGCTGAAGATGTCAATGTCGTTGTCAAGGCTGACAGTAATCGCAATCAACTACATAAAATAGTTAATAAACTTTATAATCAAAGATCGCAGTTCAAAGAATCAAGCTATGAGCGACTTTATTATAAGTTAAGGCATCGTGAAAGTAGAAGAAGTGTCTTGTTACTATTTTCTAATTTTGAACATCTTGATGATCTCCGACGCCAACTTCCATATCTTCGAGCATTGAATAAAAGGCATCTGCTGGTAGTGATATTCTTCACCAATGCTGAGTTGTTAGCTACAGGGGATATGACATGTGAATCTGTAGATGATATCTATCTGAAGACCATGGCACAGAAAGCGATCATGGAAAAGGAATTAATTCGAAAAGAATTATTAGGTCACCACATACAGGCTATCATGACCAAGCCCGAAGACTTATCTACTAAGGTAATTAATAAGTACCTCGAGATCAAGGCACGAAGAATGACTTAACTCTGTTATGGAACAATCACTCAGATACAGCATTTACTGTATCTTGTGAACTTACAATTAATTAAAATTTATTCTTATCCAACCAGTTATATGAAGATCACATCTTGGAATGTTAATGGAATTAGAGCAGGAGTTAAAAAGAACTTTATCAATGAGTTGATTGACAGTAAGTCAGATATCTATTGCCTCCAAGAAACCAAAGCTCAAGATGATCAAGTCGCAGAGGCATTATCTTCTTTGGAGGGATACTACCTTCATTCTAATAGTGCTGTTAAGAAAGGATATTCTGGAGTAGCAATAATATCTAAGGAGGAGCCAATCTCTGTATCTGTAGATATCGGTATCGAGGAACACGATCAAGAAGGAAGAGTCATTTGTGGTGAGTTTGATGATTTTTATATTGTTAATGTATATGTCCCTAATAGTGGATCTGGCCTCAAGAGATTGGATTATCGTGCAACTTGGGATGCAGCATTCGCTAAGTATCTGGGTAAACTACGTAAGAAGAAATCGGTAATCGTAACGGGTGATTTTAATGTCGCACATCAATCAATAGATCTTGCACGACCGAAGCCTAATTATAACAAGACATCAGGATATACACAGGTAGAAATAGACGGGATGGACGGTCTCCTAAAAGTTGGATTGGTGGATAGTTATAGACACTTGTATCCCGAGAAGGTGGAGTATTCATTCTGGAGTGTAAGGTTTGGGGCAAGGGCAAAGAATGTAGGTTGGAGAATCGATTACTTCTTAGTTGATAAGAAGTTGATGGAGAGGGTCACTGACAGTACTATAGATACAGAGATCATGGGTTCTGACCACTGTCCGATTAATCTTGAGCTAAGCTTATAATAGCATGAGGTTGCAAGGCTATTTTCTGTTTTTCTTTTTCGGTTACATATGTCTTGGAGCCCAAGGCTCGATTTATGATCTCAATGATCGGTTGGATCAGATCATAACAGAGGGTATTGACTCCGCAGCTTTTCCTGGAGCACAGATTCTAATTAGACATAAGGATAAGGTCATCTATCACAGGGTTTGGGGGCATCATACTTATGACAAGAAACGAGAGGTGGAGTTCCAGGATCTATATGATATGGCTTCTATAACCAAAGTGAGTACTGGTTTACCAGTCTTAATGAAACTTCATGGTGAGGGAAAGTTCAATATCGATGTACCGCTTAGCCAATACGTCTCAGCATTAAAGCGGGGCAACAAGAAGAATATAACCTTTAGGAAGGTACTTGCTCATCAAGCCCAATTGGAACCATACATTGTATTCTGGCAAAACGCCCTCAAAGGGAATGGAGAATACAAAGGCAAAACATTTAGTGATAAGCCATCTTCTAAGTATCCAATCAAAATTACGGATCGTCTCTTTCTTCATAAGAAATATAGAAAGAAAATGAAAAGGGCGATTAAGAAATCTAAGCTCAAACAACAAGAGGCTTATCTCTACTCGGGACTGATCTTTTTATTGATGCCAGAGATGATAGAAGAGATTATTGGACTACCCTTTGAATCATATTGGCGACAGCATATCTATGAACCCATTGGTGCATCTACACTTACTTACAATCCCTTAACTACCTACCCCAAGGAGCGGATTGTACCAACAGAATATGATACTGTCTGGCGGCGAGAATTAGTACATGGAACAGTTCATGATGAGGCTGCTGCGATGTTAGGAGGTGTATCATGCAATGCTGGATTATTTGGTAATGCAGAGGATCTATCCAAACTGTTTCAGTTGTATCTCAATGGCGGAACATGGGACGGGGAGCAGCTCATACATCCTCATAGCATAGATTTATTCACCCAGTATCAATATGTCGATAATCGACGTGGATTGGGATTTGATAAGCCACAGAGGGATTATAATCCTGCTGCTTCATATATCGCTGAGGATGCGAGTGAGAGTAGTTTTGGACATAGTGGTTTTACAGGGACATTTGTCTGGGCAGATCCTAAGCATGATCTCGTTGTAGTATTTTTAAGTAATCGTGTATACCCGGATCGCAGTCACCGTAATCTATATAAGATGTCGATCAGACCAAGATTCCATCAGGCGATATATGACTACATCCAGAAATTGTAGGTTC
>JAULCF010263329.1:0-12018 GCA_032361265.1 Devaleraea mollis | reverse complement strand
GAAAACCCGATGAACGCTCTTAACCTCCACACGGATTTGAGAACCCCCCGGCAGTAAGGCAGCTCCTCCAAGGAGGCGTGTGGGTTACACCCCTAGCTGATTCAGGCATGTTTGAGAGGAGGAGAGCGTCGCGCGGGTAAGGAAGTCGTCTGCTGCGGGGAAGAAGGAGGGATGGAGGGAATCGATGAGTTCCTTGGCGACGGCGTGGATGGACGCTATTGTCGGAGCGTGTCTACGCTTAATTTCGCGCTCGTTAGCGGACTGGACGAGGCTGCCAACGTACGCGCAGGGCGAGAAGTCCTCTGAAGCGTACATGCCGATACCTGCTAGTGATCGTGGGAGCCTGTCTTGGCGGCGGGCGGCGGCTGAGCGCGGGAAGTTCAGAGGCGTTCGAACCACGCACTCTGCCGCTTTTCAAAGTCCTTCCACAGCTTCATCACTTCGGCCGGTGGAATGAGGAGGAGGAGATGCGTCATGCGGCGGGCCGAAGCGGTGACGCGGTGGATGTTGTGGCCGATGCGACCATCCGGGATGCTCGCTGATAGAGCGAGAGACGCATCGATGGCGTTCATCTTCTTGCGGATGAAGGTGGATACAAACGCAGGCGAACCTAGTAGGACGCCGAGGATCTTGACGCTGTCGGACGGTGGTCGTAGATCCATGTTGTAGGATTACGTTAGGGGCTTGAGGAGGAGGCTGTTCTGTGTGGGCCAGAAAGTTTTCGCCTTTGCTGGTTGAAGAATAAAGCTGATATTCTCGCCGTACTCGGCAATGATGTCGAGGGAGAGCTTGACCTGCTCGATCTTGCCGACGAGGAGACCATCGTCCGTGTACCAGCGATGCACGATGAGGTCGCATTCCGCTTCGATGCGCCGGACGATTGGGTGGATGGCGAGAAAAAAAGGAGGGATCTCGCAGGATCCCCTTGCTGACCTCCCTCCTGGCTGCGGAGATATTAATCTCCGAAGCGCAGAATAGGCTGTCTCTTCGCGTACAGAGCGTTTGAAAAGCGGATAAGGGAGGGCGAGTGCTCGGCCGTCTGCCGGATAATTTCCGCCCAACTCGTTCTCTTAAACGCATTGCATGCATTGCATGCGTCTACGGATACGCCTAGATACGTCGGATCGAAGCCGAGATTGACGAAGGTATCTATGGCGTCGTGGACGATAGATTCTAGGCCAGCCTTGACGCCACTTTCCACTTGGAGCGGCGCCAGGTGCCTCTTGGCTTCGGTAATCGACGCCGGCATGAGAGACTTAGTGATGAGGCGCCTCATGACAACGCTGATGGCGATGGGCATTATCTTCGCCCCTCATTTGTTAAGGGCAATAAGGTTGGCGGGGGAGATCATGTGCCGACGTTTGAGGAGAACTCGTCAGATGCGAGCTTTAACACTACCATGGCGAGGAGATCCAGGCCTGAGAAGTCAGGATGGACCCTGTGCTCAGTGTTGGATACGAACAGTAGCCAGCGGACGCCTTATCGGGCCGGACCGGTCACTGAGTCTTTATTCATCGCGGATAAGGGAGAGCGTACGTCGTCAGCGCTGACGCGGGGCTTCTGCTGTAAGTCTCTGGGGTATTTATGGAGACAGGGTAATCGGCAGAAAGAGCCGGGCGGATCGCTTTCATCATGTCGAGCATTCCCGGCGCCTCCGGATAAAACGTGGGGCTTTGGGCGTGGGATTTGGCCGCCTTTCCGTACAGCGCCTTCTCGTAAAGGCTCTGGGCTCATTTGATGGGGCGGCGCATCTCTGTACCTTCTTCGCGGGCCGCTCTCCTCGCGGCGGCTGATTGTTCGAGCTCTAGGCGCCTATCGTGTACCACCAGAATCCCCGTCCACAGCTCGCCGTACTCATTGCGCTCAGCGCGAATGAGTGTCTCGGTCATAGCTGCGAGGCGGCCCGAAGATGTGCGCCATCCTCTCTCCCCACGCAGCGTCTAGCGGAAAACTAGTTGGTAGGAGATAGTCCACAATTTGTACGCCACGTCTTCCGTAGCCGGTCCGGGCTCCTCAAAGTAAATTGCGGAGCAAACGCTGGGATAAGATGTCCGCGCGGGCGAGGATGGGTCCGGCCAGGGTAGCGTGTACATCGCATGACCAGAGGGGCGTAAAGATAATCTCTAGAATCGACGGGAGGTTGGTGGGTTGTTTAGGAAATGTCGACTGGGGTGGTTTCGGCGGCCAGCTGCCAGCGCCTGGAGTTGTGGGTTTGGTCGAGGGCAGTGTAGTCACGGCTTGAGCTGGGGTAGGTGGGTGGGCCGTGGTTACTGTTGACGTCGGCCCGAGGCTGGGCTCCGCACGCGCTGCCTCCATTTACGCCCTAGTGGTTCGCTGCGGCAGGGCTGAGAAGACGTCGTCTTTCTTCCAGATTGGTGAGGTGGTGAGGACGACGGTCGGCGTGGCGCCCTTGCACGGTGCGTTGGTGGTGCAAGGGTGCGTCTTCCCGATGACAGCTGAGCACCGGACGAAGAGGCGCGTGTTGCGCGCGTCGAGCTCGTCGGAGAAGACAGCTACTTGTGCGGACGTGGAGGAGGCCAGGATTGGGGGAGTGGGGAGGTGGAAGCGCTTGACGTGTGTGACGCACAAGACCCATTTGGTGAAGTTGTGGGGGATCTATCCTCTCCTCCTGCACGATGTGTATGTGCAGGAGAAGTGCGGGGCTGGCGCTACAATCCGGGGTGAGTTAGATTGTGGCTGGGACATAAGGGCGGTTGAGATGTGGGCGCTGGATGCGCGTTCTGGACACAAGACCAAGATCAAGCTAAGTCTTGATCTTGGTCTTGTGTTGGTCCTGTAAAACGAGCTATCCCGATCGCTAAGAGGGCGAGTGTTCTCTTCACCGGGAGAATAATCGCCCAATTCCGCAGCGGGCTTACAAAAAATGGAAAATTCCAATCGCGTTATAGACGCTAGACTGCGCAGGAAGGACTTGGGCAGCGCGACCGAGGTATGCAATGCCCAGAGAAAGTACCCTGCAAGACCACAGAAATCGCAGCTTATATCGATGGCTGCGCCAACCCCATTTCTTTGAAGCGCAAGCCCGGACGAGCGTGCGCGGAGCGAGAAACTGGAAAGGGCGGAAACCATTCTGAACATGGGCCGCTGCAGGTAGATACAGCCGGAGGGAAGGAATTTTCGATGAGTAGGTAGGGGGTGAAAGTGTAGTACACTAGGTAAGGGGTGAAAGTGTACTACGTAAGGGGTCAAAGTGTACTACACTTTCACCCCCTACCTACTCATCGAAAAATCCTTCCCTCCGGCTGTATCTGCCTCCAGTGGCCCATGTTCAGAATGGTTGGCACTAGTAGTGCATGGATCGTGGGAAGCGTGTTGTAGGTGTTTCTTGAATGGGGAAGAAAACGGGCGAGGAAGAGTTGAGCTACGGCTAGAACTGGCTAATCGTGTCAGTGCTGTTAGTTACCGGAGTCACTTTCATCAGTTCAGATAGAGCGGAGTCGGCAGCTGTCTTGTCCTCGATTTAGGCGGCAGAAAGCGGCGGCAAATGCGGCGTGTCGACGTCGCTATCGACGTCCGAGGAAGCCGTTGGGGCTATAGCCCCAACGGAAGACCTATAGGTCTGCCATGTATACAGCTAGGTTATTCTCCTTAGCGAAAAACTGGGTGAATTATTTGCTGAGGATGTCGTCTGGGTTTTCGGCTGGGGTCGGGTCCTGGAATTCTTTGCGGAACATCATTTCTCTCTAGAGGAGGAAGTCATCGACTGCGTCTGCAATGGACAACTCGCCGCGCATATTATTGGCGTCGCGACGCGTGTCTGTTGTGAGCTCACCGTCGTCGATCTGGGTGGCGTTGTCAAGGGCGGCTTGCATGAGACTGCCTGTGTTATGCGCTGCATGGAAGTGCTGAATACATGCGTCAAGTTCTGAGACCGCTCAAATGGCTTTTAAGGCGGCTCTGGCTTGGGTTCTGACGACCTCGGCGTGGTCTATTGTACGCTTGGTGCGTTCGGCAGAAGAAGAGTAGTTGGCGTCGACATGATCTGACAACACGATAGAGAATGCGTATGTGTCTGCCACAAACTCAGCGGCAGCTGAAGCTACTTGTATGGCCCTGGATGTCCTGCGGGAGAGACGTGCAGTCTGATTTGTGGCGAGGTCTACCGCGTCGATTGCGGCGGTTATGTCTTGAGTGGCACCGTTGTTGGCGTTTTCCTCAGGTCGGCCTCCAACGTTCAATCTAGGGCTGATGTCATTCGTTTCAATCACCTGAACGTCAAGCAAAGGGCGTGCAGAACGACGAAAACTAAAAATAGAAGGCGAGCCAAAGGGTAATCCCGTAGTCTCTCTCTCTGAAGCGCACACCAAGTAGCACAAGCTGCTTTGTTTGATGCAAGAGACACTGAGCTGTACTTGTTTTTTAAGATATCTTATAGGTCGCTTTCCTATCATTAGGGCCTCTATAGTCCCAGTACTCTGCTAGAGTCATAGTATGAGCCCAAAAGGGCTCACTCTAAGCCCGCCTTGCTTCCATTCCCGCACCCCCTAATATCACGGCAAATCGTCATAGTTGCCCCCTTGGTGATCTCTTTTAGGGAAAATAAGCGTCTCTTTGAGGGTCACTTGTGATCGCCACAACCGCTTCACAGGAGTTGACCTTATTCCTCCAGCACTGCTTAAAGTGCTGGCTAAGATCATAAAGAAGCTCCTGGTATGAACTTGTTGCTGCAGATGAACGATCTTTTTGCTGTGGATGAGTGAACTTAAGTTTGTATGTAGATACGGAGTACAGTAGCTTCAAGCTAAACTTTTAACTTAAAAGTTAAGTCCTTTTAAGGACTTAAAGTACAGTAAAGTGACTCGTGGGTGAATCTGGAGTACAGCCTAAGCCTCTCGACAATTAGTGTCCAAGTAGTTTTAGTATTTTTAGCCTTCTGTCATCTTGAGGCTCAGTTGTGTAAACGATCTGTGAGCTAAGCTTAAGTTAAGTCCTTAAGTACAGTATAGTCACTCGTGCGTGAATCTGGAGTACAGCCTAAGCCTCTGCGGCTAATACTCCTTCCCGTCCTTACTGTACTTAGGGTTTCTGGCTGAACGTCTCCAATATCGAAATGTGTACCTTCGGCCTCTTTCTCAGCGCAGATGCAAATGCGTGGCTCTCAGCCACTCTCGAAATTCCACTACTCCTAGAGTACTGTTCATGAGCGTTGCGACTTGACCTCTAGTGGAACTCTTTAGTGTACACAGAAGTAATTAGGAAATCCCCGACAGATTTAAAAAAATGGTTTAACAAAAAACGTTTTTATGTTGACCATCGTTGTATTGCCCAGTCCCACATCCCCAGTGGCAACTAGCCGAGATCTCGGTTTATCATCGACGCGTTGGCTGATCAAGGATCCACCGAACGAGTGAGAGTGAAAGCGGTAAATTTTTCACGTTTTCACTCTTTTTCGTAGGAGTGAAAACGAGGCATAGGCCTCCCAATAAGAGCTATCGCCCTGTAAGTATTGGGCGAAGTGCCATGCAGTGCGTTATTTAGTACTACTGCACCAGCTTCGTAAATTTTCTGGCAGTAGCGAGAAAAGAAAAGAATTATTTTTAGAACTGCACAACCGCCGAAAATATGGTACTCTATAATTAAAGCGTACCATATTTCTGGCAGTAATTTATAAAAAAAACTTTTACAGAACTGTACAGCCGCCGAAAAAATGGTACTCTATAATTATAGAGTACCGTATTTCTGGCAGTAGCGAGAAAAGAAAATAAATTTCAGAACTGTGCAGCCGCCGAAAATATGGTGCTCCATAATTATGGAGTACCATGTTTTCGGCGGCTGTACAGTACTTCTGTAACATGATAATAAGTAATAACCTACCAACCTACGTATCTGTGGTGCTGTGTCTCCCCCCGGTTCTGCTTAATTCATCATGACATGCCGAACAGTTTTAACTGTTCGGCATATTGTTCGCCGGCAACTTATTTATAACTCTCTCTTGATCGGCGTCCACGATTTCAGCGGCCTACTGCATTAATAGAGTTGCGCAGATATTGATAATGTACATGTACACTATCAATATCGGCGCAACCCTATGTTTTCAAAGTTGAGGTCATTGCACGCCTTAGCTTCGTAGCTCTATTTTTCAGGGTTGAGACCTAAAAAGTCCCCACCTTTCTCAAATAGATATTCACAAGTACGCATAGTGCATGCCTCTGAAACCGTAGATGCCGATCGAGAGCTATAAATGGATTGGCGGCGAGCAGTATAATGTTATGGCTGTTCGCTGCCATTTCATTACGCCAGACAGTTGTAGCGAATTTTGTCGAAGAAAGATACGCAGTGTCCTTGTTCTATGGACTGTATGCCCCCTAAAGTCGTCTGAGCGGCACTCCGATGGAGCGAAAGTTATTGCTTGCCGTTTTCCAGTTCATCGTGCCAGACAGTTTTGGGCGAACTTTGACAAATTAGGGATAGCATTGACATACCTCGTCAAGAATCGCACTGTTTGGCCACACAGTGGCGACACGATGAATTGGCACCAAAATAACTCCCCGTGGAACATCGCCCACGTGCGCACGTGCGCAACAGTTCAACAAGAGTTTAGTTTCGCCGCCAATTCTTCGTAGTAATATTATCATAAATTGGCGACGAAACCATAACTTAATAATAGATCGTCACGCACGTGCGCGTCGATTCGCCAAATTTATAGTTATTGCCGTTGCAGCAATTTTGCCAAACAGTTTCGCGGCAGACTTTGACAACTTTTATTCAAAAAACATGCTTAGGAATATCGCGCTTTCAAGGAGTCTTCAAATCGTGGCACGACCGATTAAGGCACGAGCTCTTTAAACTTTGACGAAGTACACAAACGTTGAAGTTCAAAACGAGACAAATACAGTAGAGCAAGCGATAACACTCGGCTCAATTCGTGGCGCACGTGCGCGGCGAACCAATCAAGATCGGGGGCACGATCTCAAGGGGCATTTCAATCGTACAGTATCTGTAATCGTGAACGTTTGCCTTACCATGCTCCATTGGATATTATTATAATGCTTCAACATCATCATCGCAATAATATTGCGACATAAAAGCAGGCATTCACAGTGCGAATATTATTTTGTTATACGCACTGTATAGCGCAAGCGCTTGCGGCGGTCTGTCCTGGCGAACTTATCGACCAAAACTTTTTCGACTCGCACACCTTTCCTAATGTCTGTTCGAGAACTTTCACAGAGTTCTTGAGACTGCTCGGAGAGTAAGAAAAGGTCGACTTTTGCGACCGCACGATCCACATCTCTCAGAGTCTCGAGTGCTTTACTATAGTAGGTGCCGCATTCTTGGTGAGATCGGACGGACAGATATGGTCTGTCCGTCCCGTCCCGTCTCAATCCAAAAGTGAGGTACGTATCATAAATGTGTGGGGAGGGACATGTTGTACTTCGTTGCTGTGAAAAATGTGTCGAAATTTCTTTTTCAATCCTGCACAAATTTTGTTCTGAATCGCAAACGGATCGCCACGACAGGTTATGGTTTCGCGGTGTGGCAGCTCGTTCAGCTGATAATCTCAGCCTGAGATCCGAACGGGAGCAGGGAAGGCAGTTGTGTGCTGTACAGTATCTCGGAAAGAAAAGCAAAATATTGGTGTATTTTATCAGTTTGATGATCCCATCCTTTTCTGTTTTTCAAACTCAAAATCAGCGGCCTCACGCAGTAAATTGCCTTCCCGCCAAATTGGCAAGGAGTAAATTTTGTTTCTCAAATTTTGTTTCCTCGGCAGGCAGATCGAAGAATGCCCTTTCTTCGAGTGCCATCAGTACTGTTTTCTCTCGGCTCTCTCGAGGAGAATGGTCGTGGCGATCTGTTTTGAGGTTTTCCCCTAAAAAACAAATCGAAGGCGCGGTTTGCACGGAGACACAGAGATGAATTTTATACTGATTTGTGTACAGTAGAGGTGCAGCTGCAGCTGGTGCAGCTGGTGGCCTTCGATTTCTGCGCAGACATAGCAGATAATGTTCTGCTTCCAGATGGCGGAGATGACGGGGCCGTGGTACCGTATCTTATATATTTTATGGCTCTGAGCTTTCTCACCTCCTCTGTACGGTACTGTACCGTACGTTGGTGTCAACAAAAGTGTTACTGTACCGTAGCGATCGGATAAAAATGTCCTAAAACACTTTATTGAGGCACTGCAACGAACAATTATGTTGCTCGGTGTTTTCAGTACAGTGAAGTAATGCATGTAAATATAATATAATAATAATATATATTATGTATTCATATTATGAAACAGTGCGGGTCACACATCAGTGCGCAAGTATGACAAACGCCACACCTTGGCTGTGTCTCATTTCCCATTGGCCGGTCTTGCACCTTGAATTTCACATACTTTTACGCTACCACCACCCCAGATCCCCAATTGGGCAGGAGGACCCCCCCCCGATCCTGCCTGATCGACCGACTTTTCTCTGGCAGCAACAGAGCGCAATGCATTCCGCCGGCTCAGCGCAATGCATTCCGCCGGCCCACGCACGCTACACACAGTCCAGTGTTGCCCCGCGCTCAATGTGCGACATAGACAGTCCAGTTTCGAGCCATTCCTCTCTCATCTAAAGGCATCGAATCCTCGGACGTGTCCAATCTACTGTACGGACAACCTTGAACAAGGAACCAGTATATAAAAAATGGAAGCCCCTATCAGTTACTCTCTCCATAGCAAAACCAAAGCAAAATGTCGCACTCCCGCCCGCTCTTCTCGGCCTCTGCCAGCGCCTCGGCCTCGAACTTCGCTAGCGCCTCGGCCTCGAACTTCGCCAGAGTCTTGCCGCCGAGCGCGTCCTGGTCAGAGCCCGCCGTCCCCGTCCTCCCGCGTTTCGCAGAAGTCGCCGCTGCACTCCCACCGCCCCTCAAGCGGCCGCGCTCAACGTCGCCATCTTTTCCTGCCTGCGCTTCCGCCGCCGCCAGTTACCCCTTTTATGCCGCCTCTGCCTCCATCCCCTCCAGCGCCCCACCCACAGGCGCTGATGCTGACGCGCCGCCCGGCCGCCGCCTCCACCGCGAAGTCGAGAGGGCACGCCGCGGCCGCATGGGCGCTCGCCTCAACGCGCTGCGCGAAGCGCTGCCCGGCCCCACCATAACGGGCGACAAGGTTTCGCTGCTCAGCGCCGCCGTCGCGTGGATACAAGGCGCGCGGGACAAGATCGGCGAGCTTGAGGAGAAGGTCATGGCTGCCGAGAGAGAGATTGCTGTGCTACGGGGGTCGGGAGTAGGGGGCGGTGGTGCTGAAGGGGCCAGGGGGCACATAATGTCCGGCGTTCGAGGAAGCGAGGGAGGAAGAGAAGCCGGAGGCCAAGTAGGGGGAAATCGGGGAGCGGAGGGCGCCGGGGTCGGTTGGGACGGTCGTGGGCAAGATGCGGGTGTTTTTTGGACTGGGGCTGGGGAAGTGGGTGCAGGGAGGGAGGAGAGGTGATGGCGGTAGGAAGGGAGACAGTGCTTCGATCAGGGCTATGCGGGCGAAATACGAGGACTTTAGTGTACCCAGTGGGATAGGACGCGCCCGAAGGGTGGCCCTTAACCGAAGGGTTCCCCACTGAGTCCTCGCACATGTATATATAGCGCGTGCACATATCTGCCGGCACAAAGTACGTGCCGAGGTACCGACCTCATGAGGTAGATAATGATAACGATATCGGTAGTCTGAACTATAGATTCTATAGTAAGCCATCCCAAAGTTAGATGGCGTCCCGAAAAGGGCAATCGCTATACACTTTACTGCCTAAGGAGTGTGCAGAACGTGTCTGCTTTAAACTGAAAGATTCTCATCTCGGCTTTGTCGTCGGCAGTCTACTGCGAGGCCGTCGGTGTTGCTGCAAATCCCGCGTTCTAATTTCGTGATGCTCTCCTCGCCGGCCTTGGCTTAATAAACAGGATCGAACTGCTTGAATTTACTGCCGTGCACAACCTGAAAAAAGGAGAGGCGAATGAAGCATTACTCGTCTTGCGCGCGGACCCGCAAGAGCGCACGCAACTTTTCAGATTTCCCATTACGCGTCGAAGCAGGGGACCTTTTTAGAAGCTCAACATCAATTGATTGGCACTGACTACAGTACACTACAGTAGTAAGAAGGCGATTGGTGGCTTGCGAAAAGCGAGTTCTGCTGATTGATAAAGAGGAAAAGCAAATATTAAGGGCGGCCACTGCTCTAAAGCACGTGCTTTAGAAGCTCAAAATCAATTGATTGGCCTTAACTGTAGTGTACTAAATTAGTATGAAGGCGATTGGTAGCTTGCGTATATAATAGTTTTCCACAGTTTTTTAAAACGGAAAACAGTTTTGTAAAACTATTTTTCCACCGTCTTAATGTGCACGCTTGCGACTCTGAGCGAGGCAAGGACCACTTGACCACGAACATTGTGGTCAAGGCAAGCTCCGTCACTGCGAGCTACAGCCTCGACGCGACGTGACGACCGAAGCACCCCCGTCTTAAGCCAGATTTCCAGTGACAAAGAACGTGTGTTCCAATAATAATAATGAACTCTTAAGACTCTACAATGACCTCCTTCGTCCCTCGTCGTCCACAACACTTCATAAACTTACGCATCCCTCGGCGCATCCATCTTTCTTTACTCTCCCCTCTGATCGTCTTCTCGCCACCGCAGCACTCTCCATCAGTCCTTACTAGCCATTAAAGAATTCATCTACTCGCGTGCCCGTAAAGGAGGGCGAAACTGACGCGCAGGGAAGCAAATAGAGACGCTCGCAATGGTGGTGGTTTTGGTTAAGAAGACGACTGTGGTGCGATGGGCGCGGGAGCCGCTGTTAGGGATCCGCTCAGCTCCGCCGTAGGAATTAAAAAGGTTGAGACAGAGCGGCAGGGCGGAGAGGACGGGTGGAAAGGGTGAGGTGGAGGAGGGCGGTGCGGTCTAGGGCGTGTGAGAATAATCGACGTACGATTGACCGAAGGGAGGCTCTTTGTGGTGCAGCGCTTCAGTCAGTGTGAAACAAAATACGATGAGAGGTGGCACCGAGCGTTGCAAGAAGGCCTGGCATGTGAGTTCGTGCAGGGTACAGGGAGCGGCTTTGCGGCTGGAGCGAATGCGAGTCTCTAAGAGGAAAAAAGAGACGAGACATGCCGTAAATTTACGGACTTTATAAAGTATTCGGAAAGGGAGACACCAGAAGTGACCATGGCTGTGCGCTATCGAAATGTGAGACGGCGCGCCCATGGTGCTATCACATCCCATCGGTATTTGCGGCACTTCCTATTTCGTGAAGCCGTGCCGACGTTTTTTTTTTTCAAACTGAAACACGATAGTGTTTTGAAGCCAAGCACCAGCGCATGCGCCGATATGCATATCTGCAGATAGGCAATGGAAGACTGTCTTCTCTAGCGACACTGACTTTTCCTAAGACGGTGTGGCGGCAAACGGTGCGCCCCCTCTCTGGATGACCAAAGTTGAGAACGAAGTACTATATCGGCGGGCCGTCGGAAAGGAGCGAATAATTGTTCGCACTCCCTCAACTACAGTACATGGCTCTAAATTTTGGCCTTGTATCTGCATAGTATGGGGCATCTCAGCACTTCGTGACATCTTCGATTCAAGGTAGATACAATTCGGTTTTAAATGGTTTTAACCAGTTAAAACAGTCGATGCCAGGCATCTTGGTCTCCCTGGAACAAAATTCAAAATTTGAATTAGCGCCGAACAGTGCTACTGTTTCTACTGCAATTGCACGTGCACTCGATGTTTTTGTGTGGGGATCTTCACCCTCCTTCACAAGGCTGCGCTTTCGCGTCTGACCCGACTGGCTTTCTCGTGCTGCCGCCTCCTCCTTCGACTCCTTTTGAGAGATATGTATATTAATATCTCTCTCTCTCTCAAAAGAAGTGGAAGGAGGAGGCGGCAGCACGATAAAACCAGTCGGATCAGACGCGAAAGCGCAGTCTTGTGAAAGTATATATAATATATATAATGTGTGACCGTGATAGTTATCGTGCGCTGGGAACACAATGATTCTCCTTTGCGCAATATATACCGCAAAGGAGAATCATTGTGTTCCCA
>JAULCF010262219.1:0-12026 GCA_032361265.1 Devaleraea mollis | reverse complement strand
CGACGTGAAGGTGCTGCCTTGGTCAGTGCCCAGTTGGCAAGCCACGCGACATTGTGGCACAAGCTTATGACTCGCCGCGCCTTGTGAATTTTCCTAAGGGAGGCGCGGCGGCCAATGGTCTGCCACTGGTGACGCCAAGGCTATTTAAAACATGGCGGTCGACGCCATTGCGTCGGATGTCTTGGCGGCCCACGATGTAAAGAGCGCACCAGGCGTCGGCGCAGGGTGCCTCCGCGTGGGTGCCACGGTCTTCGTCTACACGGCAGGTGTAGGCGCGCTAATTCGAGTCTTAGGCGCGGAGGGCGTCGAAGAGGCGAGCGCCTGCGTAGCGGGTGTCGGCGCGGTGGGTGCTGGTGTGACGGGAGCCGGCGAGGCTTCGAACGCCAGCCGCGTCGACGCCATCCATTTCTATGCCTGCCGCGCCTGCGCCCGCCGCGCCTGCGCCAACTCGGAGTCGGAAGCCTGCCACATCGAGTCGATGTGGTGGACTTCTGACGCCGAGTTGGCGTGGCAAAAGTTAGTGTGGCGCGACTGAGGACGCGCGGGCGGAAGGAAGTGAGCGCGGACCTATGCTGCGAGCAGATTTCGACGCAATCTCTGATTGTACAATACCAGGCGCCTGGAGCGCTCTGCTTAGTAGTGTACAAAACGATTTTTCAAAATCAACGAAATGAAGGTCTCAGCGCGGGTGCAATCTGACGCATAGTTGAAGTCAAAAGTTTAAAATCGCTGTATCCTTTTTTGAATTACATAAAAATATGTCCGGTATTTTAATAATTTCGAAAAACCCTGGAGCGTTTAGTCCTTCCACCCTTCCTCCCACTTCGGGGGGCCTGGCGCGAACCCCAACTTCCGGCTCTCTCATTGATTAACAAGAGTTTTGCAATTTTTCAGATTGGCCCGCGTTTTTAGCGCCTTTTGGTGGTGGCATGATATCCTAGTTTTTGAATGTTTATAGCTAGACATTTTTGCACATTGAGACGATGCGGTATTAGGGCTGTCAGGCGTATCAGGGGTGCAAAAATCGTGGAAATGACGTCAGAAAAATTGCCTGTTTCCACTGTGCTCTCATACTGTACTGACCTTCTTCTCTCCCGCGCTCGGTTTGCTCGCGCCGAGTAGCCGCGAACCAGACCTCCCCGCCGCGCGCCGCAACGCGCGTTGCGCTCAGCGCCCCCTGCGCTGCCTCCTCGAACCGGTTTCGCCGAAAACGGCCCACGGGATGGTTTCATACGCCCCCGTTCTCAGCCCCGGTGCGGCCGCCCTCCCCGACAGCCGTCGGCTTGGCGCCGCCTTCCCCCAGACCACCGCGCCCCTCAAAGCCTCCTTCCGCGCTCCACCCTCTCACTACGACACGTCGCGCACGGCATCTGTCGCCATCCTCCCAGGGAACGAAAGCGTCGCTCCCCTCTTCCTTCCCGCCGCCGAGCCGAACAAGCCCGCGGCGCGCGCCCATGACGCTTGCGAATGCGCGCGCGCTCCTCAAGCAGCCTGTCATTGACGGCGAGGACCTTACCCGCCATCAGGCGCGTGCCGAAGCCACCGCCATCGTCGGCCTTGTCAGCGGCGCGCCGATGCGTGTGCGCGACCCGCGTACGGGCGACGTCCTCGTCGCTCCGCCTTCCTTTACCTCCTTCATCCTCTCCTTCCCCGCGCTCAGCTTCCCGCGGGACGAGCCCGCCTTGCAGTCGGTAGCGTCTAAGGTCGCGGTGGCGCACAGGGTCGTCCTGCCAAAGTTTGTGGCGGTGGCTGACTTCATGCCCTGCGCGTTTTTGGTTGTCGGCTTGCAGAAAGACTGGAAGCTTATGCAGCAGATACTTTGCGAAATGCGAAAGATACCCGGGGACTTTGGCTTATTTGGGGGGGATATAGTAGCTCACGCGGACTCGGTGTTGGACGGCGTGGGGCGTTGTTTTAATGGTGAGCCCTTAGTGGCGTCGCTTCGTGCCGCTCAGAAAGTTTCTTTTGATATCACGGCGGTGCGTAAGGAGCGTATGCGAGGCAAGAATTCGGGACCTCCAAGAGACGCGTTTATAGACATATCGAGGAATTTGATGCTGCCGGAGAGGACCGCGTTCTCGGCGGCCTTGATCCAAGTCATCACGGGCGTTGCGGTCCACTTTCCCCCCTTTGTGGACAACAAACCCATCCAGGCCGTCATATCCTGCATTAAGGACATCTGCCCGCCCGGCGTCGTCCAGCGCCTCTCCGACATGAGAGTTAAGCATCTTGCTGAAGCCGAAAACGTACAGTTCCGCTTCCGGGCCGAGCTTGCCCGCCAGGCTGCCGTCGACAGTCAGCCGCCTCCCGTCTCACCCGAGCCGACAAGTCTCGGCGGCGTGGGTACAGGGGCGCCTTTTCAGTTACCTCCGGCTGCGTCCCCCGCTGGTCCGTAAACATCTCCTGCGACAGGCGCATCTCACCCCAGCTCAGCCCCCCATCCCACCGTCATCGCGGATTATGCTCCCCTCTTTGAGCTTGTGGAGCGCCAGCAGAGTGGGCGTGTCGACGCATTGGACACCCATGCGCCGAAGAACTCCTCTGAGCGTCTGGATCTAGCTCGCGCGCAGCCAATCAGAGATGCCGTCTCTATCACCGACACGGCTCTCGCCCTTGACTTGATGCCGGCGACGAGGAATCGTATGGCTCCGGACGATGCAATCTGGAACGCTGACCGTCTATGCGAACTGCGGCTTCGCGTGGAGAAGTTGAAGGCGATGATGAACGCGCGTGCGGCCGTCGCAGACAACGCAGTCTTTTAAAAAGACATCTCCATCCTTCACGACGCGGCGGAGGCGATGCATCTGAATGTGGTTGCGAAAAGGGAGTTTGATGGCCGCGAGAGAGAACGCTTTTTGAAGGCGTCGGAGAAGACCTCGAGTCCCGGTGCGTCCAATGTCGCAGGCCAACCCTCATGCACGCCCCCGCCAACTACCGTGGCGAAGCCAGCGTCCCACACGCCGCCGTTTCCACCTGTCCTAGGCATTGGCCCCTCCCTTGAGCCATCCCTCTCGAAGCCGCCACGCAGCCTCCTTGCCGTACAACGCACTGCAGGTGCGCAATTGCATGCTGATATTCGTGATAGAAACAAGGCAGAGGCGCTGTCGGAAGCGGTTGCCGAAGCTATGACTGCGCCGCTGCCGACGGATGCGTGTCACGCGTTTCTGCCCTCATCGACCTTGTCCTCCAAGGCGGAGCCAGAACAAGCTGATAAGGATGTGGCCATCGATGAGCTTTGTGTGTCTCTGGGTGTTTTTAATCTCAAAATGAAGCGCCTGTTCCGGCGTGCCAAGCGAGCCCTGGCCGTCGCTTCTGAAGCTGTGGCGACAGAGAAATACGACTCCGCCCTCGTCGCCAAGGCCATGTCAGGTGTGGGAGACAGCGACGGTCGTGGCAAAGATTCCGCGGTTCGGGATTGTACGGAGGCCAGACGTGTCCATGCAACATCCATCGTCTCGTCGTGCAAAGCCGTGGAATCCCTTAGACTGGCGTGCGCCCGCACCAACGACGCCATGACCGAGTGCGAAGCTGCCGGGTTTGTTCTGATCGCGGCCATTGAGACCGATGATGGTGGTCTGTCCATGGATGACCGCCTCGCGGCGGACGAGGCGAGAGATGACCTTGACTCGATCAGATCCGCAGCTGACCAAGGCGCTTTGGAGGCCACCGACTTTCTGAAATGCTTTACTGATCCACATCCGTCATCTGATGCAGAGTGCGAACTTGCAAGTCTCGTCTCCCTGAGTATTGCTGAGACAGATGCCGCTCAAATGGATGTTATGGACTTCGTCCACGTCGTCTCGGACGATTTCGATAGCGACATCGACGACATGGAAGCTGTGCGATTTCCTCCACACGTGAACTAGACCCCAGACATCTCCTCCAGCCCCAACCTCACCTCTATCATGAACCCAGTACAACCATCCCCCCTCCTGCCCATGCACTGCCCCTTCTCCCGACCCATCTATTCACCGAAAAATCCTTCTATTCGACCTTATCTGCCCTCCAGGCTCTTGTTCAATAAGTTTCCGCCCGTTTCCCGCACCGCGCTCGCCCGGCCGGGCTGGCGCGTCGACGCTAGGGGGCTGGCGCAGCCAGCGATATCAGCTGCGCCTTCGGAGGTCTTGCAGGGTACTCGAGCGCTCCGCTGGGCAGCGCATACGCTGCCCGTGACCTTCCTTCGCAACGCTGTTCTAACGCGCGCGGATAAAGCCGCATGTTTGTAAGCCCGTTGTGGCATTGGGCGAGTAGTCTCCCGGTGAGGAGAAGACTCGCCCTCTTAGCGATCGGGATTTATCATCTCACAGGCGTGACACAACATCAACATCAACATCAACACTATGCTCTACTACAAGACCAACTCCTGGAGTTCAAGACCACCCTCCAGCTTCGTCCCACCATACATCGCCCTCATGACCCAGCCACGATCAAACACTCCACAGATCTTGGCCGCTCCTGCGCCTTTGCCGGACGCCTTCTTCTCCTGCACATTCACATCATGCTGGAGGAGAGGAGAAAGCCCCAGATCATTCACTACATGGGGCTTCTGCTTGACCCATGCAAAGCGCTTCTACCTCTGAACTCCCCCGGTCTTGGCTTCGTCCACGGCTGCGCAGGGAGAGATTATTTTTTACTTTTTTGGTAAACTCCATTGAGCTTCCCGGGAAGCTCAATATTTTGAGGCCCCAAAAAAGCTATAAAAGCATATCTCTCTGTCTTGTAAGGAGTTTTTTTTCTTGCGTTTACAGCGCTCCCTCGACTGGCCACTGGTGCACCAGCGCCATGGCGCTGTGGATTGGAAAACAATCGTCGTTGTTCAAAGTGCGTACTTTATAGAAGGTCTGATCCTGCCAGATCTGAAAGTTAGCAGAAGCTACCTCTCTGGTCCACAAGGGCCGGTGTCGCCAGAAATAGCTTCGTTTTAAGGTCGACCTTGTCAGATCTGACTTTTATCTGAGCCACCGGCACCGGGCTTCGCCTCGCCCTCAGTCCGCAACCCTCCGCAGACGCCGCCTGCTGATGCTGATGTCAGCTTCTTTATTACGCCGGAGGCGGCTGCCGTCCCAGCGGCTCCACCGACGTCGCCGCGCGTCTCCCGCTTTGACTTCGCCAATGGCACTGGCGGTGTCCCAGCGCCTCCTCCTACCCAAATTTTTCGGTCGGGAACCTCTACTCCTTCAGCGGCCACGTCTCTCCCTGCAGCGCCGATGCCGACTCTTACGGAGATTCTCATGTGCCCGCTGAGAGCGTCGGACATGGGGTCGGAGCTACCCCGCCCCATTCTAAACCCTGCCGCAACATTTGCGCAGAAGTTAATCATGTCTATCAAAACTGCGAAGCCTGGCTCCGCTGCTGAAGATCTCGCCTTTACGAAGTGGTCCTTGATATTCCAGCTAGTATTTCGCCGGACGTTAGTTGGAGAGAAAGGCTGGAGGACTAAAACTGGAAGGCTTGTCGCAATGAAGGCGAGGCTCCTCCGCGCGCAGCGTAATGAATTCCAAGGATTTTGGAAGGACATGCTAGAGGCTCATGCGGAGCGAGTTCGCCGCGAGATACTCGTGTCGGAGAGCCGTCTAGCGCGTGAGAGTGGCACGGAAATGAAGCGCAGGCTGCGAAGGGCACTGCGGCTTGGCCAAAAAGCGCTTTATGGTAAAGCCGTCAAGGCTTTGGCGCAAGACCCGACAATCGACCCTAGTCTACCCGGCACGCTGGAAAAGATGCGAGCTCTCCATCCCGACCCAGCGCAGCCAGTCGTGCCCATCCCACAGGGAGAGCTCCCGCCGAAGCCCCAAACCGTACCCGGAAGTGTCCTGGCTGCCGTCAAGCAGATGGACCGCGACACGGCCACGGGACCTGACTGCATAGGCGTCCGTTGGTTTGAGCTCATTGCTCACAAAGAGATGCGCGCCTTTCTGGACTTTTCTGAGCTTGAACTCCTTACCTCTGTCATCGCTCGCCCTTGACAAGGGCGAGCAGAAGATTTGACCGATCGCTATCGGGATAGTTATGCGAATTCGCATAACTATCCCGATAGCGATCGGTCAAATCTTCTGCTCGCCCTTGTCAAGGGCGAGCGATGACAGAGGTAAGGAGTTCAAGCTCAGAAAAGTCCAGAAAGGCGCGCATCTCTTTGTGAGCAATGAGCTCAAACCAACGGACGCCTATGCAGTCAGGTCCCGTGGCCGTGTCGCGGTCCATCTGCTTGACGGCAGCCAGGACACTTCCGGGTACGGTTTGGGGCTTCGGCGGGAGCTCTCCCTGTGGGATGGGCACGACTGGCTGCGCTGGGTCGGGATGGAGAGCTCGCATCTTTTCCAGCGTGCCGGGTAGACTAGGGTCGATTGTCGGGTCTTGCGCCAAAGCCTTGACGGCTTTACCATAAAGCGCTTTTTGGCCAAGCCGCAGTGCCCTTCGCAGCCTGCGCTTCATTTCCGTGCCACTCTCACGCGCTAGACGGCTCTCCGACACGAGTATCTCGCGGCGAACTCGCTCCGCATGAGCCTCTAGCATGTCCTTCCAAAATCCTTGGAATTCATTACGCTGCGCGCGGAGGAGCCTCGCCTTCATTGCGACAAGCCTTCCAGTTTTAGTCCTCCAGCCTTTCTCTCCAACTAACGTCCGGCGAAATACTAGCTGGAATATCAAGGACCACTTCGTAAAGGCGAGATCTTCAGCAGCGGAGCCAGGCTTCGCAGTTTTGATAGACATGATTAACTTCTGCGCAAATGTTGCGGCAGGGTTTAGAATGGGGCGGGGTAGCTCCGACCCCATGTCCGACGCTCTCAGCGGGCACATGAGAATCTCCGTAAGAGTCGGCATCGGCGCTGCAGGGAGAGACGTGGCCGCTGAAGGAGTAGAGGTTCCCGACCGAAAAATTTGGGTAGGAGGAGGCGCTGGGACACCGCCAGTGCCATTGGCGAAGTCAAAGCGGGAGACGCGCGGCGACGTCGGTGGAGCCGCTGGGACGGCAGCCGCCTCCGGCGTAATAAAGAAGCTGACATCAGCATCAGCAGGCGGCGTCTGCGGAGGGTTGCGGACTGAGGGCGAGGCGAAGCCCGGTGCCGGTGGCTCAGATAAAAGTCAGATCTGACAAGGTCGACCTTAAAACGAAGCTATTTCTGGCGACACCGGCCCTTGTGGACCAGAGAGGTAGCTTCTGCTAACTTTCAGATCTGGCAGGATCAGACCTTCTATAAAGTACGCACTTTGAACAACGACGATTGTTTTCCAATCCACAGCGCCATGGCGCTGGTGCACCAGTGGCCAGTCGAGGGAGCGCTGTAAACGCAAGAAAAAAAACTCCTTACAAGACAGAGAGATATGCTTTTATAGCTTTTTTGGGGCCTCAAAATATTGAGCTTCCCGGGAAGCTCAATGGAGTTTACCAAAAAAGTAAAAAATAATCTCTCCCTGCGCAGCCGTGGACGAAGCCAAGACCGGGGGAGTTCAGAGGTAGAAGCGCTTTGCATGGGTCAAGCAGAAGCCCCATGTAGTGAATGATCTGGGGCTTTCTCCTCTCCTCCAGCATGATGTGAATGTGCAGGAGAAGAAGGCGTCCGGCAAAGGCGCAGGAGCGGCCAAGATCTGTGGAGTGTTTGATCGTGGCTGGGTCATGAGGGCGATGTATGGTGGGACGAAGCTGGAGGGTGGTCTTGAACTCCAGGAGTTGGTCTTGTAGTAGAGCATAGTGTTGATGTTGATGTTGATGTTGTGTCACGCCTGTGAGATGATAAATCCCGATCGCTAAGAGGGCGAGTCTTCTCCTCACCGGGAGACTACTCGCCCAATGCCACAACGGGCTTACAAACATGCGGCTTTATCCGCGCGCGTTAGAACAGCGTTGCGAAGGAAGGTCACGGGCAGCGTATGCGCTGCCCAGCGGAGCGCTCGAGTACCCTGCAAGACCTCCGAAGGCGCAGCTGATATCGCTGGCTGCGCCAGCCCCCTAGCGTCGACGCGCCAGCCCGGCCGGGCGAGCGCGGTGCGGGAAACGGGCGGAAACTTATTGAACAAGAGCCTGGAGGGCAGATAAGGTCGAATAGAAGGATTTTTCGGTGAATAGATGGGTCGGGAGAAGGGGCAGTGCATGGGCAGGAGGGGGGATGGTTGTACTGGGTTCATGATAGAGGTGAGGTTGGGGCTGGAGGAGATGTCTGGGGTCTAGTTCACGTGTGGAGGAAATCGCACAGCTTCCATGTCGTCGATGTCGCTATCGAAATCGTCCGAGACGACGTGGACGAAGTCCATAACATCCATTTGAGCGGCATCTGTCTCAGCAATACTCAGGGAGACGAGACTTGCAAGTTCGCACTCTGCATCAGATGACGGATGTGGATCAGTAAAGCATTTCAGAAAGTCGGTGGCCTCCAAAGCGCCTTGGTCAGCTGCGGATCTGATCGAGTCAAGGTCATCTCTCGCCTCGTCCGCCGCGAGGCGGTCATCCATGGACAGACCACCATCATCGGTCTCAATGGCCGCGATCAGAACAAACCCGGCAGCTTCGCACTCGGTCATGGCGTCGTTGGTGCGGGCGCACGCCAGTCTAAGGGATTCCACGGCTTTGCACGACGAGACGATGGATGTTGCATGGACACGTCTGGCCTCCGTACAATCCCGAACCGCGGAATCTTTGCCACGACCGTCGCTGTCTCCCACACCTGACATGGCCTTGGCGACGAGGGCGGAGTCGTATTTCTCTGTCGCCACAGCTTCAGAAGCGACGGCCAGGGCTCGCTTGGCACGCCGGAACAGGCGCTTCATTTTGAGATTAAAAACACCCAGAGACACACAAAGCTCATCGATGGCCACATCCTTATCAGCTTGTTCTGGCTCCGCCTTGGAGGACAAGGTCGATGAGGGCAGAAACGCGTGACACGCATCCGTCGGCAGCGGCGCAGTCATAGCTTCGGCAACCGCTTCCGACAGCGCCTCTGCCTTGTTTCTATCACGAATATCAGCATGCAATTGCGCACCTGCAGTGCGTTGTACGGCAAGGAGGCTGCGTGGCGGCTTCGAGAGGGATGGCTCAAGGGAGGGGCCAATGCCTAGGACAGGTGGAAACGGCGGCGTGTGGGACGCTGGCTTCGCCACGGTAGTTGGCGGGGGCGTGCATGAGGGTTGGCCTGCGACATTGGACGCACCGGGACTCGAGGTCTTCTCCGACGCCTTCAAAAAGCGTTCTCTCTCGCGGCCATCAAACTCCCTTTTCGCAACCACATTCAGATGCATCGCCTCCGCCGCGTCGTGAAGGATGGAGATGTCTTTTTAAAAGACTGCGTTGTCTGCGACGGCCGCACGCGCGTTCATCATCGCCTTCAACTTCTCCACGCGAAGCCGCAGTTCGCATAGACGGTCAGCGTTCCAGATTGCATCGTCCGGAGCCATACGATTCCTCGTCGCCGGCATCAAGTCAAGGGCGAGAGCCGTGTCGGTGATAGAGACGGCATCTCTGATTGGCTGCGCGCGAGCTAGATCCAGACGCTCAGAGGAGTTCTTCGGCGCATGGGTGTCCAATGCGTCGACACGCCCACTCTGCTGGCGCTCCACAAGCTCAAAGAGGGGAGCATAATCCGCGATGACGGTGGGATGGGGGGCTGAGCTGGGGTGAGATGCGCCTGTCGCAGGAGATGTTTACGGACCAGCGGGGGACGCAGCCGGAGGTAACTGAAAAGGCGCCCCTGTACCCACGCCGCCGAGACTTGTCGGCTCGGGTGAGACGGGAGGCGGCTGACTGTCGACGGCAGCCTGGCGGGCAAGCTCGGCCCGGAAGCGGAACTGTACGTTTTCGGCTTCAGCAAGATGCTTAACTCTCATGTCGGAGAGGCGCTGGACGACGCCGGGCGGGCAGATGTCCTTAATGCAGGATATGACGGCCTGGATGGGTTTGTTGTCCACAAAGGGGGGAAAGTGGACCGCAACGCCCGTGATGACTTGGATCAAGGCCGCCGAGAACGCGGTCCTCTCCGGCAGCATCAAATTCCTCGATATGTCTATAAACGCGTCTCTTGGAGGTCCCGAATTCTTGCCTCGCATACGCTCCTTACGCACCGCCGTGATATCAAAAGAAACTTTCTGAGCGGCACGAAGCGACGCCACTAAGGGCTCACCATTAAAACAACGCCCCACGCCGTCCAACACCGAGTCCGCGTGAGCTACTATATCCCCCCCAAATAAGCCAAAGTCCCCGGGTATCTTTCGCATTTCGCAAAGTATCTGCTGCATAAGCTTCCAGTCTTTCTGCAAGCCGACAACCAAAAACGCGCAGGGCATGAAGTCAGCCACCGCCACAAACTTTGGCAGGACGACCCTGTGCGCCACCGCGACCTTAGACGCTACCGACTGCAAGGCGGGCTCGTCCCGCGGGAAGCTGAGCGCGGGGAAGGAGAGGATGAAGGAGGTAAAGGAAGGCGGAGCGACGAGGACGTCGCCCGTACGCGGGTCGCGCACACGCATCGGCGCGCCGCTGACAAGGCCGACGATGGCGGTGGCTTCGGCACGCGCCTGATGGCGGGTAAGGTCCTCGCCGTCAATGACAGGCTGCTTGAGGAGCGCGCGCGCATTCGCAAGCGTCATGGGCGCGCGCCGCGGGCTTGTTCGGCTCGGCGGCGGGAAGGAAGAGGGGAGCGACGCTTTCGTTCCCTGGGAGGATGGCGACAGATGCCGTGCGCGACGTGTCGTAGTGAGAGGGTGGAGCGCGGAAGGAGGCTTTGAGGGGCGCGGTGGTCTGGGGGAAGGCGGCGCCAAGCCGACGGCTGTCGGGGAGGGCGGCCGCACCGGGGCTGAGAACGGGGGCGTATGAAACCATCCCGTGGGCCGTTTTCGGCGAAACCGGTTCGAGGAGGCAGCGCAGGGGGCGCTGAGCGCAACGCGCGTTGCGGCGCGCGGCGGGGAGGTCTGGTTCGCGGCTACTCGGCGCGAGCAAACCGAGCGCGGGAGAGAAGAAGGTCAGTACAGTATGAGAGCACAGTGGAAACAGGCAATTTTTCTGACGTCATTTCCACGATTTTTGCACCCCTGATACGCCTGACAGCCCTAATACCGCATCGTCTCAATGTGCAAAAATGTCTAGCTATAAACATTCAAAAACTAGGATATCATGCCACCACCAAAAGGCGCTAAAAACGCGGGCCAATCTGAAAAATTGCAAAACTCTTGTTAATCAATGAGAGAGCCGGAAGTTGGGGTTCGCGCCAGGCCCCCCGAAGTGGGAGGAAGGGTGGAAGGACTAAACGCTCCAGGGTTTTTCGAAATTATTAAAATACCGGACATATTTTTATGTAATTCAAAAAAGGATACAGCGATTTTAAACTTTTGACTTCAACTATGCGTCAGATTGCACCCGCGCTGAGACCTTCATTTCGTTGATTTTGAAAAATCGTTTTGTACACTACTAAGCAGAGCGCTCCAGGCGCCTGGTATTGTACAATCAGAGATTGCGTCGAAATCTGCTCGCAGCATAGGTCCGCGCTCACTTCCTTCCGCCCGCGCGTCCTCAGTCGCGCCACACTAACTTTTGCCACGCCAACTCGGCGTCAGAAGTCCACCACATCGACTCGATGTGGCAGGCTTCCGACTCCGAGTTGGCGCAGGCGCGGCGGGCGCAGGCGCGGCAGGCATAGAAATGGATGGCGTCGACGCGGCTGGCGTTCGAAGCCTCGCCGGCTCCCGTCACACCAGCACCCACCGCGCCGACACCCGCTACGCAGGCGCTCGCCTCTTCGACGCCCTCCGCGCCTAAGACTCGAATTAGCGCGCCTACACCTGCCGTGTAGACGAAGACCGTGGCACCCACGCGGAGGCACCCTGCGCCGACGCCTGGTGCGCTCTTTACATCGTGGGCCGCCAAGACATCCGACGCAATGGCGTCGACCGCCATGTTTTAAATAGCCTTGGCGTCACCAGTGGCAGACCATTGGCCGCCGCGCCTCCCTTAGGAAAATTCACAAGGCGCGGCGAGTCATAAGCTTGTGCCACAATGTCGCGTGGCTTGCCAACTGGGCACTGACCAAGGCAGCACCTTCACGTCG
>JAULCF010261108.1:0-12026 GCA_032361265.1 Devaleraea mollis | reverse complement strand
GCACATCCATTCGCATCTGTTACTGTTACTTCATAAGTTCCGGCTAATAAGTTTGTGGCTGTTGCTGTTGTTTGTCCTGATGGGTCATTCCATGAATATGTGTATGGTGCAGTTCCGTCAATAGGCGTTGCTGTTGCTTGTCCGTTTGCCATTAGGCATGTTGGCGAAGCGGCAACTGCTGCTGTGCATGTTGGGCCGGCGATATCGGTAAATATTACTGAGCATGTTGTTGAACAGCCATTTGTATCTGTTACTGTTACGGTATATGTTCCTGCTGATAAACTAGTTGCTATTGCAGATGTTTGTGATGATGGATCACTCCATGCATAAGTATAAGGTGACGTGCCGCTTGTAATATTAGCCATTGCAGAACCATTTTCCATACCACAAGCAGGAGAGATTAACTGAGTAATTGTGCACATTGGATTTAGCTCAACCAAAACCATAACACAATTTGAAGTATCTGAACAGCCAATTTGAGGTGTCCCTCCTCCTGTATCACACTCATCAATATATGATATCAATCGATAATATGTAGTTTCAGCTAATGAAGAAGGATTGTAAGCTAAATTAGTTTCTCCTGGAATGTTTGTAAAATCAAAACCACATCCTTCAGTATTTTCCTGCCATTGATAAAATAAGGTACTTGAACCAGTTGGAGCAGTAGATACCATAATTGGCCCTGGGTCTCCTCCTTCACAAACTGTATCTCCTGGCTCCAAAACAGCCGGAGTCGTAGCACCAAATCCAACATTTACAATGACTGAATTGGAGGCACAACCACTATTACCTGATGATTCAAATAAAAATGATTGACATCCTTCACTTATACCTATCATTGCTGTTTGACTACAATTATCAATAATCAAGGCATCAGGATCTCCTAACGAAGTCCATTCTGCTCCACAAATAATCCCGTCATCACAATTAATTAAATCAATTAAAATAATTTCATCACCTGCTGAAAAATTACACAAAAAAGTATCAATAACAGTGACTACTGGATCTAAGCAACACTCTCTGTGTATATTAACAGCCTTTGAATATGTACCGGGAACATAACCTACTCCTGATGTTGCTTCATAAACCATATTTCCAGAACATCCTCCCGCATCAACAACGGCAACACAATCATCACCTAATGTTCCTATGTATAATTTTCCTGTATTTTCATTGTATTGAATTCCCCATGACCCTGCAAACCCTGTTTGGTCTGCTGAGTTATCTGTTATTGATGAGACGACATTCCCCATTCCATCAACCTTAAATAAGGTCGTGCTACTAGTTCCCAAATTTGTTGTTACAACATAAAAATTTCCACATTCGTCTTGAGTTATACCCAAGGTCCCGTTCCCTAGCACATTGGGAATACAAAAAACCTCAGTTACTGCTGATAAATTGGGATCAACAGTATAAACACAGTGATCATCTGACGTTCCCGTAAAAGTCTGTGATATATATAATTCCCCATCCAATCCCTCAGTTAAACCCCATCCAAAAGTTACTCCACTCATTGTTGTTGGTAAGTCTATTTGACCAATTGGCATTGTTGAACATAAATCATGAGCAAACAACATATATGTACCACCCGCTGGATCACGACCTATTGAATAAATAGTTGAACCAATTGTCGCCATATTCAATGTTCTATTCCAATCAGGAATATAATTTGTTGACGAAACTGTTCCATCACAACTTATCTGATAAAGTGTTGTCGGGTCCGTATCAATTTGTGAGATATATAGATTCCCAGCTTGATCAGAAACAACTCCATGAGGATTGGTAATCACATTGGGAGCAAGCCAAGGTGTAGTTCCAGAAGAAAAAACTTCTGCACCCATTGTACCATCTGGATTTATCAAAAACTTGTGTGTAACATCCAGTGTTGGATCATTTACATACAAATAATCATTGCAATTACAAGATTGAGAATAGACGTTTACCCCTATCAGCATTATTACCAAAACGCTGAAAAATATTCTTAATACTTTCATTAAAATAATTTGAAACTTCGATAATGTATGGAAAACTCAAAAGACAAATCGAAAAGAAAGGGAATTTATGGCTACAAGCTTTTATAGTATAACCGCTTGACATTCTGATATTGAAATCAGAAAACCATAAAAAACACGCATTAAGTACTTCACTTTTTATCGGGGTAAATAAAAAATAAAACCGTTTGCTAAATAATAAATAGGCTTGTTGCCTCATTAGAATTCTCTCAATTTGATTAGTAGACATTAATACCAAACTGAGTGTATGATCAACTTCATTTTTTTTGCAAAAGAGGATAGCATACGCTAACTCACTTTACTAAAAATGTAGAGTATACACTTTGATTGGTGATCGATTCTAAAATCAAATCCGAGAAGGTTGGTTGGTCAATCGTTTTTGGAAAAAGATTGTTTTACTATATATCATGTTGTCACCTATAATAACTTGGGAAGTATCGACAACTTCATATATAATAAATACAAATATATAAACATATTATATAAAAAACGTATATAATAAATTAAAATGTTTAAAATATCTCTATTTTTCATTCAATCATGATATTATAAATATGAAAAGAGCCATGCGATATTGCCGCATGGCTCTTCAAGTATTGATTAATTGCAGAAAATAATCAATCCACTTATTTCTAGTTTAGCTTAAAGCACTAGCACTTATACACACTTATGCTTATTTGATTTTAAAAATAAAAAAGCCGTGTGATTGTCGACACACGGCTCCAAACAATTTAATGTTTATAACAACCCTATTTAATCCCCTTGATCGTCAACTTATGTTTAAATCAGGGGGATTAAAAGCAATTTTTATTGGTTAAAATATTCTTTTGTTTTTGATTTAATAAATAAATCCTGGGATACATCTTATTCGACAACCGAGCAATAAAGATTTAAAAAAGGCCGTGTGATTGTCGACACACGGCCCCAAACAATTTAATGTTTATAACAACCCTATTTAATCCCCTTGACGATCAACTTGAATTGAAGTCAGGGGGATTAAAAGCAATCTTATTAGTTAATTAGAATCATCTTCTTCATGATTCTTGTAGTTTCTGTCTGCATTTCATAGTAGATAATTCCTGATTTAGCATTCAATTCATTTGACTGAACGTTTAACTCATTGTTTCCTACAACTCCTGTTGCTGAAATCTTTTTAATAAGTTTTCCGTCTGCATCTCTAAAGAAGAATACCACCTCTTGATCTGTATCCAATGTGTACTTTATATTAGTTTCAGATACCCATGGATTCGGTTCGTTCTGGAATAAGGCAAGTTCTTTTGGCCCTGTTCCTTTTTCGTAACTGATTTCCATGATTCCGTAACCAGCATCATATGCTTCTGATCTCGTTTTCATAGAGGTCACATCAATTGAATTAGGATCCATTTCACCTTCTATATTGATGGCAAATAAATCATCTCCAACTTCTATGTTTGTCACTTCATCAGTATTCCAAGTCATGGTTATGAATCCTTCCTCTTGATTGATGAAGTATGAATTACTATTAAGTTTCAATAATCTAGAATCAAGACTTATTGGATTAGTTGTATCAGCATCATACTCAATCGTCATCTGCATTCCTCTCAACGATGCTGATTGGTTTGCTTTGATGATTAAGTGACTTCCGTCAAATGTTCCTTCAAGTCTTAGTACTTTAGAACTTCTAGTTTCAACATTTTCTGAAGCAAATCCTCCAACTACTACTGAACCATTGACATCTCCTATTTTCACACCCGTGAAATCAACAAGCATATCATTACTCAATACTGGAATATTATAGTCTTCACCAAAAAACTGCTCTAAAGGATCTTCGCTATCATTGAATTCATACTCTGCATCAACAAATCTCCAACTCTCATTATTACTAAACTCATCTTTCACTCCAAGAATCAGTTTTCTCAATTCGATTAAATCAAGTGCTGAGATTGCTCCACTCTTGTTAACATCCGCCGCGATATGCTGGTAAGGAGTTGCTAATTCAGTCAAACCTAATATATGTCTCTGAATGAATATGATATCTAGAGTGGTTACACCATTCAATATGTCATCATTCTTAGTTGGCTTCACATTGTAAGCACCACCCATTGGCATATTTGCGAAAGCATATTCACCCTCTTAGTCTGTCATATCTGAAAGATTAGATCCTTCAAGATTTACATGTACTAGTTCAATTTCCTTATTTGATTCTGTTGCTATTCTACCTTCAACTTCAACCATTTCTGTAAAGTTTGCACACAATCCTGTGTCATCGTTATTGGTTACCAAGATAAAGGTCTCACATACTGCAGTTCCTCCATTTTCATCTGTCACCCAAAGTTGAACTGGTTGATTTCCTATTTGATTACAACCGAACGTAATAAAGGTATCGTTGATATCTGCTGAGAAACTCAAGAAGACTTCATATCCACAAGGATGTAAACTTTCTGCATCAAAATCAGAAGCCCATATTGTAGCCATCTCCGTATCTGCAGTACCATCAAGATCAATATCCATCGGAATCAATTCTGTCGACAGACCATATATACATACGGCAGTTGGTCCCTTAGTATTTACAATTGAAATCTGTTGATCACAGAAATCCATATTGCCACACAAATCAATTACTGTCCAACTGATGATATGTTCACCTAGTGGGTAATTACCTGATGCATCATTTCCTGTTCCACTTACATCGTTGGATGAATCTCCATCTGCATCAACATCGATTGTCCAACTCCAAGACAATGCTCCTACTGGAGTACAATCATCTGTTGCTGAATTGGTCAACGATACAAATACGTCTGAACAATCTACATCACTAGAAGTAGCGATTATTTTATCACAAGTTGTGCTGATCACTGGATCAACTGTATTGAATAAAACAATAGCCTGAACATGATCCCATACGATAACGTCGCCGTTTGCATCCGTCTGGCACCAGTTTACTACTTGCCAAGTTCTTAAGATCTTAGCACAAGCTGCTGATCCTGGAATATTTTCAAATACTTCATCTGTATAGTTAAACCCAACTAAATCACATACTCCTTCAAGTACTTCAGGATAACCAATAAGGTCTGGATGCGTATCTGCAGTGTTACAAATGTCGTAGAAATCTTGATCCGCTGGCCAGATAATATCTGACTCATTCATTGGCTCATCAATTAATACTGTAATCACTTGTTGACAAGCTGCAACCACTACTCCATTTACATCTGCAATCGTAAAGTCTCTTGTAATTGTTCCTGTACCGCATGAATTTATATCAGCCGTAACATCTTCTACAAAATCTTCAGTCATGCAATTATCATCCACAACTGGTCCTCCAAACATTGCTGTTAAGTTTCCAAGATCATATGGCTCTACACAAGTAATTGTCATATCAACTGGACAAGAGATTGAAGGTGTTGTTTTATCTTGAACCGTCACTGATGTCATACAAATATTAGAGTTTCCACTCGCATCAGTAACTCTAAATGCAACCATTACCTCTGATCCAATATCTGCACAGCAGAAGCTGACAATATCATCCCAGACAGTTACATCTTCAGGATTACAATCTGAAACCATTCTTGTTACCTCATATGAAACAATTCCACACTCATCAAACGATCCGTCGTCAAAAGTCTGAGCCCACACATCAACGTTTCCGTCATTTGGAACTGAGACAACTGTATTTGATTCACAGATAGCAACAGGTTGCGTATTATCAGTTACTGTTACCACCATCGTACATTCACTACTATTGTAGCAATCATCAAAAGCCGTATAGGTTACAATATTCTGCCCTACTGGAAGCGTAATCATTCCACCATTGGCCTCAAGGAAGGCGCCCGGGAAATATCCTTCTTCACCAAGCACTCCTTTTCCTTCGACAGTAATATTTACTGCTCCAATATCACTACATCCATCTACTGGAGTTATTGCAGGCATCATTACTTCACCGTTACAACCATAGTCTGTAGATACTGTAAAGTTTGCAGGACAAGTTATTGCTGGTCCTTCATTATCTGTTATCTCAATAAACTGAGTACCAACCCATGTTAATTCTCCACCACACCACCATTCTCTAATCTCAAATCTTCTCATGATCTTCTGCGTACATCCGATCTGTGGCAATGGAGTATCTTCATAACTCACGAAAGTATTGCATACTTGATCCTGTGGTCCAGGAATCATGTACACACCATCTGTTGCTGCTCCTGACCCCGAGTGACATGCTACACCTGAATTAAATCCTGGTACACATAACACTGGAACACCTGATCCTGATCCTGACTCTGGAGATACCCAAGGTGCAGGATATCCGTTTGCATCAGTTACATAATCTTCACTACAACCATAAACTGCTGTTGGTGGCGCTGTAATCTGACTAAGATCTGGTCTGATAATATATATTTCTTGAAAACAAGTGTCCACAGAAGAATTTCCTGCTGCATCTACTCCCACATAAGCTCTTGTTACTTTACCTGTGTATGTTTCACATTCAAATATTTCCTCAATTTCACTGACCAGAACTACCACTGTATTGCTACAATTTTCTTCTCCACTCGGAGCAGGTACTTGATCAATTCCATTACAAGGAACATAGAATGGTCCCTCGTTACACTCTAGTACTGGCGCAAATTTATCTTCAACCAATACATTACCCCAACAAGTATTTCCACAAGTTGGCTCTGTTATTTCAAAAGTTATATTCATTCCAACATGGTCATCCGTCAGGATGGCATTAGGAATTACATTTCCGTAAGGATCAGTCAATACAACTGAATATACATCATTACATTCCATTCCAATCTCGTTACTACCCATTGCTGGAGTAAATACCACTTCACAGTTTTGATCCAATGAAAGGTTCAATTGGTTTATACAAGACAGTTCACAATTCACTGGACAAGCCGGAACACATAATCCTTGCGGATCTTCAACCACAACATCAAAGCTGCATGATGAAGTGTTTCCTGCTGCGTCAACCATATCATAGGTAACTGTTGTTGTTCCTAGTCCAAAGAATCCTGACACTGCAGAACCTGATGCTGCAAATCCTGATACTAATAATGGTGCTTCTGAATCTTCTGAAGCATAAGTAACAGAGATAGATCCACCTCCACAAGCATCCATTAGATTTGGAACATTCCAATCAAAACTAGCTCCGCAACCATCTGGTGCTGTCTGAGGATTAATCTCCAAAGTCACATCTTGCTGCTGGTATGGCATCATTTCTATCAATTCAAGTTCCCATGATACTACTTCAATGTTAGATCCAGGACTCATGTGAAGAACTAACTGCCAATCTCCGGCACTTGCTTCTCCAAAGAAGTTAGATACATCTCCACTCGCTGCATAACTATTTCCATTGGCATAACCTCCACATGAAAGAAATGAAGTTGCATCAAACGGAATGTCAAAGTTCATTTGCTGTAAAGCGCACAAGTTATCAACCATCTCTACTTCCATTCCACTCGGTGCAATCAATGAGATTGAAATCTCCTGACCATCTACTAAGTTCAAACCTAAGTTTGATATTCCAATTCCTGCAATACTGTAAGAATCAGGTACTGTAATAGTAGAAACCATACAAGGTTCAGAAACTAAGCCACTATTAAATGATAGCGGAGTTCCTGTATATTGGTTGGCTACAAATGTCGCACATTCTGGTGCTTGTAGATCCTCTACCGTTATTGTCATACTACATGTCGCTGTGCTTGGAATTACACTTTGTATTCCTGACTCAGTTCCGTTGTCATCTGGGGTTGGCAAGCCAGGATTCAATGCTCCAATTGAGCTTGTACAATCGTAATAAGCTTCCCAATCAGATGCTGTATCATGGTCACAAACCAACACTCTTGAAACATCTCCGCCAGCTAAAGTTCCTGACCAATTGTTTGAGAATGCAAATCCGTTGGTTGATACTGCATCGAAAATTGCACCGTTAAAGTTGATACTATATTCTGCCTGAGCTCCTTCATCTATATTATTTACCAAGGTTGCAACATAAGTGCCACCCGGACCTAATACTGTATGTATTGGTACAATATAAATCTCAGATCCTGCTCCAGCTCTTTCAACATTCAAACATGAAATATTTAAGTTTGAAGATCCAAAGTTTGTCAACTCTACTTGATCAACATCGCTCTGCTTCACTTCACTGATTAAGAGTAATGGTTGGTCATATACCGTGTAACTAACTGTATTCACTCCCACTGGAATGAATGCACCATCTGCTGAACCCAAACCACATGAAGAAATCTCTCCTGCAGCATTTGTGATTTCATAAACTACTGTAAGATTTTCCGTACAATTATCTTCAACCGTAGGGGCAAGTCCTGTCAATGAATTTGCATCCATAACAATTCCTCCACATTCATCAGCTGAAGTAACCATGCTCACATCTCCACCACAAGTAATTGTCGGTGGTGTGTGGAAATCATTAACTACTATTTTCAATACACAAGTGTCTGAGATATTTCCAAAGACATCTTCTGCAACGTATTCTAATATTGTAATTCCTACTGGGAATAACATTCCTGAACTTAATCCTGAATTATCAACCTGTCTGATTTCCATAATTCCACACTCTGATTCTGCAGCAGGAGGTGAGAAATTTGCGAAAGCGCTACACCATGTATCAGGTGCGCCTACCACTACTGGAGGTCTTGGACAGTTAGTCCACTCAGGTGCAGGACAGCTCAAATCGAAAGTGGTATCACCATCTTCATTTGCAATTCCATCACCATCAGGATCTGCATCTGATCCATTTACACTATCGTCCATTACAAAAGTATTATCTGGCGTATATCCAGAAACAGTTGCTGAGTTATCAAAAGGTCCTTGCGTTGCACATTCACTAAAAGTGATCTCTAGTAAAATTGCACCTTTATCTCCTGCATCTAGTTCGTCAACACCAAGTAGCATCTCAACATCAGCAATCCCATCATAATCATCGTTGACAACGAAGTCATCACTGGTTACAACCACCTCATTCAACATACAAGGGCCAGGGAATACTGTTGCCAAATCATCTGTTACTTGGACTTGAGAAATGTTTACATCACCCAAGTTTTCTATATTAAATTCGTAAACAACTGTAAATGTTCCATCATCATTGTTGGTAACATTCGCTACTCTCTTGGCCACACCGATTGATGGCATATCCATGATTCCAGTCATTGTTTCTGAAGAATCGTTCATTGGTCGTCCATCTCCATCTGAATCTGGATTAGAACCATCCGTTGACATATCAGTCACCATCATTCCATCAGGTGTTTCAGCCATCACAACTGCTGAGTTTTCTATCATAACAGATCCACAAGCGCAAGCTTTCACTGTTAATACAACAGAACCTTTGTCTCCTGGTGAAAGGAAATTGGAACCATCTAATAACTCAACATCAGTATCTCCATTAAAATCATCATTGATGATATAATCATCTGAAAGTACTTCCATAATCTCATAAGATCCACACTGTCCAAATCCTGTAATCGGATCTGCAAGGAAATCTGTCAATGAGACATTGTATAAATCAACGTTACCGTAATTTTTAATATTAAACTCATATTTAACTTTCGTACATCCGTCAGACATCATCTCTACAGAAACCTCTCTCTTTGCAACTCCAATCTGAGCATCAGAAGTTATTTCAAAGTCAGATGTACTGTTTTCATCAACCACATCCTCTCCATTTCCATCAGGATCAGGATTAGAGCCATTACTACTCAAGTCATCTATAAGGTCTCCACCAGGTGAAGTTCCCGATACCTCTGCACTGTTGGAAATCATTGTTCCGTCTGAACAACCACAAGCAACTATTCTTAATAAAATTGCTCCTACATCTCCTGGCATAATATTGTCACTTCCTAGTAACATATTTATATCGCCACTTCCGTCAAATGAAGGATTAATCAAGAACTCATCACTTGTTAAGTAAGTATTGTATGTTCCACATGCTCCAAATCCAGCTGCTACCAAATCATCACCTACTTGGATATTTGATATTGTAACATTACCTGAATTCTGAACATTGAATTCATAAATCATTTCTGTACAACCATCAGGTCTTAAAATGCTACTGACCAATCTCTTGGCAAGCGCCATATCTGGGTTCTCATTTAAGGTAGTCGTCGTCACACTATTCTCATCTGTTCCAGCCTCTCCATTTCCGTCTGGATCCACATCTGATCCACTTGAAGAAACATCTTCAATATCTGCCCCACTTGGAGAAGTCGCAGTACCAGTTGCACTGTTTGCTATTACTGTACCGTCAGGACATCCACAAGTTTCTATCGTCAATTCAATCGCTCCTTTATCTCCAGCATTGATTGATTCATTTCCTGCCAGTAGATTGATATCTCCCTGACCATCATAACCTGCATTGACCGTATAATCATCTGAGAATATTGACTTCACCTCAAAGTTTGCACAAGCTCCAAATCCTGCTGCTACTAAATCATCAGTTACCTGCAAGCTATTCAATACAACATTCCCTAAATTCTCAACATTTATTTCATAACTAACTAGAGCACAGCCATTATCCATAAGCATCACATTTGCTTCACGCTTAGCGATACCTAGATCAGGGCTCTCTGTCAATTCGTAAGTAGTGGCACCTTGTTCATCTGTACCATCTTCTCCATTTCCATCTGGATCAGGATCAGACCCTGAACTAGAATTATCTTCTATTACTTCTCCACCTGGAGAAGTTCCAGTAGCAGTTGCGCTGTTGGCAATCATCGTTCCATCAGGACATCCACATGCATTCACTGTCAATAAAACAGATCCGATATCTCCAGGAATACTATTATCGTTTCCTACTAATAACTGAGTTTCAACCACTCCATCATAGTCAGGATTCACAATAAATTCATCAGAAGTCACACTAGTACTAAATGAACCACATGCTCCAAATCCTGCCGCTACTAAATCGTCTTCTATCTGAATACTTGAAATCTGTACATTTCCTAAGTTTGCTAAATTGAATTCATAAACCAATTCAGTACAACCACTGTTATCCAAAGAAGCTGAAACAACTCGCTTAGCAAGACCCATATCTCCATCTTCTGTCAATGTTGTATTAGTTGTGCTATTTTCATCAGTTCCTGTCTCACCATTTCCATCTGGATCTGCTTCAGATCCTGCACTTGAAACATCTTCAATTGGATCTCCTCCTGGTGATGTACCTGTTGCTGTCGCACTATTGGCAATCATTGTTCCATCAGGACATCCACATGCTTCGATTGTTAATTCAATCGCTCCTTTGTCTCCTGTCTCAAGAATATCTGTACCAGTCAATAAGTTTGTATTAGCTCCCCCATCATACGATGCGTTCACTACAAAGTCATCGCTGTTTACTGACTTAATACTATATGATCCACAAGCACCAAATCCTGCCGCCAATAAATCATCTTCTACTTGTAAGTTGCTAATATCAACATTACCTAAATTCTCTACATTTATTTCATACCTCAATAAAGCACATCCATTTTGCATCAACATCACATTCACTTCTCTCTTAGCTACACCCATATCTGGTGCCTCTTCGATTGTGTATGTTGTTGGATCAGTTTCATCCGTTCCTGCTTCTCCGTTTCCGTCTGGATCTGGATCTGAACCTGAACTTGAATCATCACTGATTGAATCACCACCTGGTGTAACACCTGACGCCGTCGCTGTATTTGCTATTGCTGTTCCATCTGGACATCCACATGCACTTACTGTTAATAAGATTGCACCTACATCTCCCGGAACTATATTATCATCTCCAACTAAAAGTGAAACATTTCCACTTCCATCGTATGCTGGATTAACTGTAAACTCATCTGATGTTAAGCTTGTCGTAAATGTTCCACATGCTCCAAATCCTGCTGCTACCAAATCATCCGCTACTTGGATATCTGTAAGATTCACATTTCCTAGATTCTCTACATTGATCTCATATACTATTTCAGTACATCCATCTGCTCCTAATTCTGCAGACACTACTCTCTTAGCTACACCCATATCTGGTGCCTCTTCGATTGTGTATGTTGTTGGATCAGTTTCATC
>JAULCF010259997.1:0-12032 GCA_032361265.1 Devaleraea mollis | reverse complement strand
GAAAAGCGTAAGCGTAAAGCGTAAGCGTAAGTACGCTTAAGCGTACTTACGCTTACGCTTTACGCTTACGCTTTTCTTGCAAGTACTCATGAGTTATGTTGTGGTGTTGTGAAGCCTGACTTTTGTTATCTCAAAGACCAAACTTAGTTACGCCTGTTGGGTTTTTGATATCAACCTGCATATCTAAGGTTTGCTTTCCCAGCGCCAATGATTATTGACGGAAGACTAATTGATCGTTAATTTCGTAAGACTGTGAGAAAAAAAGGTCAAGCCCCAAATGGTTGTCGTGTTTACCAGTTTGCGTAGGCTTTGGGTGACTAATAAGCTTTTAACGCTTTTAAGCGTGATTAAAATCATGTGTGCTAAAAATAACTTTCACTGTGAGCGATCGTTTAGTATCTTGGAAAAGACTAAAAACATTATGCACGGCATTTTCTCTTGATTTCCGTCTCAAATGCCATTGAGTGCTGGTAGAAATGAGGTGGAGAAGAGAACGGGCGCGCCGAGAAGTGTACAAGCTTGAGCGCAGGTCGATGGATTTCCGTTTGCTTCGGTTAATAAGGCCAAATGACCGAAAACAATTTTGCTTGTCACGAAGATGCAATCCTCTCGAGAGGGAAGGGAATTTTGAAAGTGTCGTGACCTACTAGTTAGGTTACAAAACTTTCAAAAATCACACGAGATCTAGTAGATCGGATCTTCTTGACAAGTGGCTCGATACCGGTATCATACCGAATGGAAAAATAGGACAATGAGCAAGATTTTATGATTTTAATCACTGCAACCAGTTGAAATTGTGAATTGTTCTCAAGCGCTCGGGGCTCGAAGCGTAGAGACTACAAAATGTTGCAATCACTCTTATGTGAAGATTCTAGTTGTTCTTTTCAGGTTGCATTTGTAATATTACTATTATCTCTAGAGATATATCTCTTAATAGAAGCAACACATGGCAGTGGGTTGCATGAAGGAAGCACCATAAACAGGTACGGAGCTCAGATTGTGAATCGAGAGGGGATTGCAGTAGTGTAAAGATTATTGGCAAAGGTGGCTGGGAACGTGTCACGAATCATATTGAAAACTTTCCACGTTTGACACGTGGAAGGTTGGGATACCCAATATTGGGTATTGCAATGCTAACCTTCTTACTCCGAGAGCTGAGCAATTCATGACGATGGTGAACTTTGCCAGCACACAGCGCTCCAAATTCAGTTCGCTCGTGTCATGGGGCTCTCTTTACGCGAGGCGAAAGAGCGAAAACGGGCAGTTGACTCGGCGTGGCGGGCCAGGCAGAGGCTCATCAAGCGCACGGAGGTAGAGGTGTTTAAAAAGTGGGAAGACGCCGGAAATCCAGATGCCCCCTCACCCCTCCATCCCTCTATCGCCCTTGCCGCGTTCGCTCGACGCTTGTATTCACGAGCCTCTTCGCCGCACGCCCCGACCGGTCTAGCCCACGTAGCAGCCTCCGCGCATACGGCAGGCGCGCCTTCTTCCCCGCCTGAGATGACGCCCTGTGCTAGTAGGCTCGCCGGGCTGCTCGCGCCTGGCATCGGAGACGTCGCCACCGAACTTTCTGCTGCGGGGGAGGCAAGGGTCGCAAACGCTGATGCCAACGCCAATGCCGAGACCGACTCCGACTCCGATACCCGAGCCGACGCCAACAGCGATGCCGGCGTGAAAGCATCAACGTTGCCCCATGTTCTTCGGTTGGATCGATACGGTGATTTTTATACAGACAGAAAGCTTGTCGGGCCAAAGGGGGGAAAGCCAGGAGTGAAACTGCAGGTGCAGGCGCTTGTCCATGGAATAGTTAAGGATGATGACGAGGAGAAGTTTAGTGTGGCGGACTTCATGGCCGCGGCAGGGGAGAGGCAAGTCACAGTTTGTTGGCCACCTGTCACGTCTAGGGAAAAGTCTACGAGAGCATTGGTGGAGGGACTACGTAGATGGAGAGATTTGAAACAATTTTCTGTGGAAGTGGAGAAGAAGGGGGTCGACGAAGGTGAAGGCGACGATGATATCATTATGATTCGAAAGTTTAAGTCGGTGGCTGATAAAGAGACTGGTTCTGTTAGCGCGGAAAAGGCAGGGGAGTACGAGAGTGGCGGGTCCATTTCTGATTCAAAACCGAACCGGACGAGAAATCTCCGATCCTCGTCGAGATGGACGGAAGAGGGAAGGGCGGGAAAAGTGCGGAAAGTTGCAGACGGCAACGATTTTGCTTCAAGGGGCAATGCAAATATTAGGCAGAGTCCGGAAACGGATGAAACAAGTTGCCTCGTCGAAGCTCACAAAGGCGTCTGCCCCTTCTGCGTCCAACAATCGCTACTGTTCGGAACCCAGAGATTCTCAACTGCTAGACAACAGCGCTCAATTCGTTCCAGTGCATTATGGGGTTTGCAGGTGTGGAAGTCGGAGAGATATGATGGATGAGGGAAGAACAGCACGCTACGCCAGGTTACAATTATGATGCTCAAGGTGGCTCTTATCACTCTGGCTGTAGTGATGGGGTGAGAGATAGGTCCCACGCTGGGCATGGCAGTGGGGGCGATGCGGTTTGTCGAAGGGACGAGCAACGGGCACTACCGACCGCGCTACCTGAAGACGCTAGAGAGCCTCAGAACGATAGTAGCATCGACCTTCCGGAACACGACCTGAACAGTCGCCAGCAATCTAATGTGAATATGCGGCGCATATTCTGTCCAGGAAAACGAATTTGTTTGGCTGGTTTGCATTTTTCTCAAATGAACGGAACTACTGGATATATAGTGCCAGCACATGGACCTCTTCCGCCAGGGCGAGCAAATGTTCGACTTGACCATGACGGCGTGGAGTGCAAGGTCAAGTTCGAAATTTTGAATTTACTATCTGCTGACGGGTTTCTCGACTAAACCTTTGTCGTGCTGTGGTTGTCAGTTTTCTTTCCTCCGTCCTGGACTTTAGTATCGTGCGCTTTTATTTTGTCGGTACCTATGTGTGGTGTGCCACACATTTCACTGCAGTAGATATAACAAGATTAGAAAGGCTGCATTTTACGCGTGAAGAAGAAGGGCAACATGAGGGCGGGTAAGTATCAGGGTTACATACTCTAGTTCTAGGTGCGCCTTGCTAAATTCGACTGCAGCTATGGTATTGAATAGCAAAGCAAGCCACGCGTCAGGTTTACGAATATAAAGTGGCAGACACTATTAAATGCCCTTCAATTGCATTGATCATCAGGACTAGATCTGATGGGTGGCTTTTAAGCCAATCTATCAAACCAAGCACGTTCAGTTGTATAGTGATCAGCCTTTAAAAGCCTTTCGTTTGCTTTGTCTCAAACGCCTACCAGCATTTTTCGTTGCGATAGTGGTGGCAGTATTGTGATCTGCGCCCTTGCCCTTTCCCGGCTAAATGGTACATGTACCTTGTATACAAGTTGTGAGCACCACGTTTTGAAAAGAAAAACTGCTAGAATAAGGTACTTTATAAGTAACCTATATGCGGTGCTGTGCGTCTCCCCGGTTCGGTGGTCGAGTGGTCATTGGTACCAGACTCAAGAGCTCAATAGCGATCGCTCTTTTTAGGGTGCCTAGGAAACCGAAGAGAAAAGGCTACTGACGACTACAGATCTGAAGTGTGCTCCATTTTTCACAAGACGAAAGATGCCGGATCAGATGCATTACCTGCTAAGTTTTTGTCTGTTACAGTATACACTCTCTCACTCGAGGACCTGCTCGACCACTGAAGGAACGAGCCTGCAAAAAGCTGCTTGTGTGGCGCTTGTGTGCTATATCGCATTTTTCGGTTGCACTGCGGCTTACGCGCATTTTGGTGTTCCCTGCACAACACGGCCGTATGGCGTGAAAATCAGATTAGAAAATCATTTCAGCTATATATAGCATAAGTGAACTGGTGGTGCGAGCTACACCACCGAGATGCCTGGATAGCTCAGATTGACGGTTGTACGGAATTTGCCCTCCTTGTATGATATGGCTTCCTGCCCGCCATGGCCTACTAGACCTTGTGGCCAAATGAAACATTCCCGCAGAAAATCTCGCGGGTCATCTTAAGATGACCCGAAAGGTTGATCAGCGAAAACCTGCTTTAGTCCACTAGGCCTAGCAGGGTAGGGCGGGTGGCAAACTATTGCGTACAAATAAGTCAAAATCCGTCGCTCTTTTCCTCGAATCGAGTCAAAGTACAAAATCTTCGAAATGATTGCACAGTACATCGTCGTCAGGGACAGAAGGGGCTATAATTATAAGACCCTATGTTCCCGACGACGTTTTACTCTGCAAAGAGTTCATATACTTTGACTCGATTCGGGGAAATGAGCGTGGTTATGCTCATTTCCCCGAATCGAGTCAGTGTATACACATTTCTCCGTACAGCAGTGCACTAACAACATTACAAAGAGCATCGACTCAATCAGATTAAGAACGAGCGATTGTGAGCGCTGCACAGGGAAAAGCGCACGTCATCTGTGTTGGCGCCAAGCACGGCAGGATTTTATCTTTCTGTGAATCAAGAGTCGCTTGACCAGGGCTTGTCGTTCTATTTTGAAGATGATGACAGAACTTTCACCTCGGAACGAGAAAGCCAGTACTGAAAATTCTGCCTCCGACGGCGATGGACGATAGTAGACATTACAAATGTAAAAACTTAAACCTGCGTACAGCGATTGGCGTTGACCTTTTTTGGTTGGTATCAAGTCGATCATCTTCGAAGCCTATTGACAGAAGGCAAGTACCCGGCTTAAACGTTTGTAGTTTTAATATATGAAAGCTGTCTAAATCAAGTGCATTCGACTTAAAGAAGCGCGCATTGAGAGCAGGGTCTCCGGCGCCCCAGAGGTACAGCTCTAGCGCAGTGATCGCTTCAGTAAAAGCTATAGCTTTTAGATATATCCTGTGGTTATACTCATACATGTTTGATCGATTTCGAGGAGCTTAATCTGATAATATGTATCGCGAATCAACGTTTTTGCAAAAAAATCAAAAGGTCCCCAAAGCAGTTGTGCTTATTGAGTTTTATGTCAATCTTCGTATCTAAGTCTCCTTTCTTATCGCCAGTAAGCATTAGCGGGAGCTTAATTTAATATTTGATCTTAAAGTTTGATGTGACAACGCCTAGCGGCAACGGTCAAGCTTAATTTATAGCTCACTGCGAAACGCGAAAATCGCACGTGACTTGAGATCTTCATTTTCTCAGCTGTACTGAATTAACGAAATATTACAACTAAAATTAGTCGTTCACTATTAATTAAAGAAAGCTGAGGAAAAGAAAAGCTCAAGTCGCGTGCGGTTATCGTGTTTCACAGCGAGCTATAGCTTAGGCTTCTCACTGCTTCTCGTATTTAATGACCAACTAGACTATTTAGTTGTTAACACGAATGATTAGTCTAAAGTCATTTTAAGGACCGAGTCGCGTGCGATTATTGCCTTTCACAGCGTGGGCATTTTATGGGTGATCAATTGTTAATCATCTGTAGTGCAATTATCGACAAATGTTTGAAAACGTTTCTTTTAAGAAGCTGTCGGTAATTGCAATACAGATGATTAACCATTGATCTGAGATCAATGATCACCATTAAAATGCCCACATAATCTGTGAAACGCAATAATCGCACGCGACTTGGTCCTTTCTGAAGTAGTTGATGACTCACAGCCGTAGACGGCATTATTTATTTAAATAACATTTGATTCGCGATATATCGCGAATCAAATGTTATTTTAATAAATAATGCTTGACTCGCGGTACGGCTGTGACTCATCGAGTATTGCAGAACGTAAAGTTTGGTTGCCTTTGTGTACGACAAGCTTTCTTGATTGCCGTCTCAGCTGCACTTGAGTGCTAGTAGAAGCAAGGTGAAGACGAAAGCTGGCGCACCGATCGGCTCATCAAGGAGTTGGTCAAGCTTGCGCATTTAAGCGCATTTTTAAACGCTTTTAAGCATTTAAAAATGCGCTTAAATGCGTTTTAAAAAAGCGCATAACTCTTAAAAGAGCACAAGCCGATGCGTTTCCGTTTGCCTCGGTAGATCTCGTCTCGAGAGGGTCGCGCGAGGCGTATGCTTGCGATTGGTCGAGGCAGTTATCGAGAGGAATGTGGCGCTCCCGAGACGGAGATCGAGACGGCGATGCGAGCCGGTATCGATATATCAGGCCCAAGAGGATGAGCTTTTCGCGACAAGTGGCTCGGTACCGATACCATACGGTAGTAAACGTAAACGGAGAAATAGGATGCGTCGTTGAAGGTATGATAGTGTCGCTTCTTTAAATCAAAACTCAGGAAAAAACGGTTCCATCTCCTCATCTCGAGATTGAACGAAGGTAAAGTTCAGCTGTCGTCAACGTTACAACCGTGTTGGGCCCCACCAGACTCCGATCCGTTCCGATCCGTTCCCAAAACCCTTCACTGCCACCCACCCGCCCTATCCGCCATCATTCTCCCCATTCGCGCACGTCTTCGACGCGCCCCGTTCACCGTCGTCGTCAACGTCTCCACCGAGGTAATCTGCCCGTCCCATCTGCTGGGCGGCTTCGCCCTTGACTCTGTTCCAACGCCTGAGGAACACCGCACCAGCCCCTCTACGCGCGGCCCCCTTCCCCGACCTCCGCCTCCGCCTCGCCCCGCTACTCTCCGCCCATCGCTCGGAGCAGGCGTCGCGCCCCTCTCTCCCGCCCGTCGCTCCCGCCATCCCTTACCCCCTCCCAATGCCCACCCCACCCCCGGCCGATCGCACAGAAGCCTCCGCCCTCGTCGCTGGCGCCCTCGAGTCCATTCTCAGTGCGAACCTCGACGCGCTCGCCGGCGGCATCGCCTTCACCGCCCACGATTTCGACACGGCCCTCGCGCCCGCCAGCCGCACGCGTAAGGCCAAGGCCGCCTCCCGCGGCATCCTAGACGACTGGCGCCGCCTCCGCCCGCCCGACTCCCGCCTCGTCGTCGCCGTCACCGCCGCCGGGTACGTCCTCAGCCTCGACGATGTCCCCCATGAGGGGAGAAGCCCGCTTGGCGCTGCCTCGAGCGATGTTGCAGATTCCGCGCCCGCAGCAGGCGCGCCTTCTTCCGAGCGTGCGATGACGCCCCGCGCCAGTAGGTTCGCCGCCCTACACGCCCCGGTCGTCGAAGACGCCAACGCCGCCGAAGACGCGGACGCCGTCGAAGACGCGGACGCCGTCGAAGACGCGGACGCCGTGGAAGACGCTGATGCCGTGGAAGACGCTGATGCCGTGGAAGACGCTGACGCCGCCGAAGATGCCGACGCCGTCGAAGACGCCGACGCTGTCGAAGGCGCCGACGCCATCGAAGACGCCGGTGAATTCGCAGCAACTGCCGCGGGTGCAGCTGCAGGGAACGCCGACGGCGATGACGACGCCGATGCCGAAGCCGACTCCAACAGCGATGCCGTCCCCGACGCCTACAGCGATGCCGACGCCTATGCCTACAGCGATTTCGAAGTGAAGGCAGACGGCGATGCCGACGTGGAAGCACTAACAGCGTCCTTGGTCGCAGACGCCGCCGCCGCCGAAGAGAGAGCCGCCGCCGCCGCCGCCGACGCTGCTGCCGCCGACGCTGTCGCCGCAGCCGCTGCCGCAGCCCTCGCCCAGACAGCCGCCCAGACAGCCGCACATTCAGCCGACGTCGCTGCCTCTGCCGCCGCCGCGACAACACCCGTTTTGCCATGGCCCACCGACAGCCCCACGTGGCACAAGCCCCTGTCTGACAGCGTGTGGCGCTCTGGCGAGCGCAGCGCCCGCCGGCAAACTCCTGCCACTGCTGCTCGCCACCCGACCGAGTCTAACTTGCTCGCCCTTTACGTCGACCACGAAGGTGTGTGTCACGCGCCCGGCGGTGGTGCGCCCCACGGCCGCGATGCGTTGTTTCATACACTGCGCTATGAAATGCGCGCTAAGTTGCCCGTGAGGACGGAGTCCGAATCGCCGGGGAAAGTGACGAAGAAGGTTTCCTTCGCGCTGGAGGACGCTATCGCTGCCTATCGAGGGAAGAGGGACTCGTTGTGGGCACAGGTGGAAGGGGAGGTGTGGGAGACGAAGTTTAGAAAGATGCTCAGGGAGTGGATAAAGGGGTATGGGATGGAAGTGCAGGCACGCGATGTTTGCAAGAACGAAACGTTCAAGACTTGGTGCAAACTGCTTTGGACGGAACCGGACTGTAGGACGTTGCCCGATGTGCTGCGGTTGGATCGGTATGGGGATTTTTACATGAGCGGAAGGCTCGTCGGGCCAAAGGGGGGAAAGCCAGGAGTTAAACTACAGGTGCAGGCGCTTGTGCATGGAATAGTCAAGGATGATGACGAGGGGAAGTTTAGTGTGGCGGAGTTCATGGCCGCGGCAGGGGAGAGGAAAGCCACAGTTTGTTGGCCACCTGTCACGTCTAGAGAAAAGTCGACGAGAGCATTGGTGGAGGGACTGCGTAGGTGGAGAGATTTGAATCATTTTTCTGTGGAAGTGGTGGAAAGGGCGGTCGACGAAGGTGAAGGCGATGATGATATCATCATTATTCGAAAATTTAAGCCGGTTGCTGATAAAGAGACTGGTTCTGTTAGCGCGGAAGAGGTAAGGGAAGAGGAGAGTGGCGGGTCCGCATCTGGTTCACCCCCGAACAGGACCTTGGTAAGGGAAGAGGAGAGTGGCGGGTCCGCTTCTGGTTCGCCACCGAACCGGACGAGAAGGCTCCGTTCCTCGTCGAGATCGACCGGAGGGAGAAGGGCAGGAAAAGTGCGGAAGGTTGTGGGCAGCGACGATGCTACTTCAAGAGGAAATGCAAATAATAGCCAGAGTCCGGAAACGGATGAAACAGATGACTCGGACGATGCAATCAGAACTTCGCATGTTCCGAGGCTCACAAAGTCTGCTGCCCCTTCTGCGTCCAACCGCCGCTACAGTTCAGAGCCCAGCGATTCTCAACTACTAGAAAGCGGCACTCAATGCGATCCAGCAGTTCGCAACCTTGAGCCCAGCGGTCACGACGATCGTCACTTGGGGCAAGACCAATCTCCAGATCCGATTCTTTGCCATCCCAGCGTAAGTTTGCGCACGATACCCCCCGAACAAAAGTCCACAGATACGCCTCTTCCGTGGAGGGACCCGCGCGACACCCCACCCCGCAAAGATCAACGCCGGGCTCGTCAGGGCTCGCACCAGACTTTGCCAGACTCACGTCCAGGTCTGCATTCTCGCGCTATACCTTTGGACGCGGATCCCCGCGGCGCGAATCCACTCGGCACAGATCCACGAGAATACCCGCGCAATCGGTTCCAGGCGTCGCCAGCTTCAAGGGTTTATCAGAGAGACGACCCGCGCTATAGTGCAGACTCACCGCCGCCGTCGCCGTCTCCGCCGCCTCCGCCGCCTCCGCCGCCTCCGCCGCCGCCGCCGCCGCAGTGGGGCTCACGTCGGACCCCATCACAGGAAAGGTCCCCCGATTTGCAGGATCGGCCACAACATGAAAGGAGGTTTGATTTCTGGAATGGCAGAGGTGCGCAGAAAGAGTTGGCCAGTGAAAGGAGGTCAGGAATGGATGTGGAAACGTCGGCAGTACACGTGGGAACTTCTGCCATGAATGCGCCAGGATCGCCATTAGCGAATACGCCGAGAACGCCGGAGCCGGCGTGGGACGAGCCAGCACAAACGCCACCTGCTGACCCGCGTCAGCCGACGTTCTATAACCAGCGGGATATTTCTATTGTCGACACGCACTCGTCGGCGCCCGCGGGAGGCCAAGGTTCGGGCGGCGGGGCTCACCGTGGCGAGAATTTGGAGGCCGGTAGGCGGGGTGCGGAAATATCGAGGGCGCCTGGGAGTTTCGTAGATGTGGAGAGGAATAGATTTGTGGGCACGAGTGGGAATGATTTCGGGTCTGGAGATGAAAGGGTTCGGGATGGCGGTGGGCAATGTGATGAAGGTCAGCCGCGTAGCGGCGGTGGAGGACTGCAAGGTCAAGGACAATATGGCTACCAGCAGTATCAGGTTTCCAGGGGTGGCAGTGGGAGAGATATGATGGGTGATGGAGAACAGGACACTACGCCTGGTTACAATTATGATGCTCAAGGTGGCTCTTATCACTCTGACCGTAGTGATGGAGTGAGAGATAGGTCCCACGCTGGGCGTGGCAGTGAGGGCGATGCGGTTCGTCAAAAGGACGAGGAACGGGCGCTACCGACCGCGCTACCTGACGGCGCGAGAGAGCCGCAGAACGATCGTAGCCTCGACCGACCGGAAAACAACATGAACGGTCGCCAGCAAGCAAATGTGAATATGCGGCGCATATTCTGTCCAGGAAAACGAATTTGTTTGGCTGGTTTGCATTCTGCTCAAATGAACGGAAAGTCTGGATCTATAGTGCCAACACTTGCACCTCTTCCACCAGGGCGAGCAAGTGTTCGACTTGACCATGATGGCGTGGAGTACAAGATCAAGTTCGAAAATTTGAATTTACTATCTGCTGATGGGTTTCTTGACTAAACTTTGTCTTATTGTGGTTGGCAGTTTGCTTTCCTTCGGACTTAATTATCTTACGCTTATATTTTGTCTGTACAGATGTGTGATGCGCTGCACTTTTCACTGTAGTAGATATGACAAGCTTAGGAGTGCTGAATGTAACGACGCGTGTAGATGAGGGGCAACATGAGGGCGGGTAAGTACCAGGTCTGGACCCTGCAGGGTCACAGGCTCCAGTTCCAGATGCACCTTACTAAGCTCGACTGAGGCTACGGTATTGAATAGCGAAGCAAGCCCCGCGTCAGTTTTGTATACATAGAGTGACTGTCTCCCTGAAATGCCCTTGAAATTTATTGGTCATCAGTGCTAGAAGTGATGGGTGGCTTGCAAGCTAGTATATAAAACTAAACTCTCCCAGAGGTAGAGTGATCATCCTTTAAAAGCCTTCCTGTGTGCTTCGTCTAAAACCTGCACCAGCATTTTTGCTGCGATAGGGGTGACAGTATCGCAAACTGCGACCGTGCCCTATCCCGGCTTGATGGTGCAAATTGTGACCACTGCTTTTTTAAAAAATCCCCTGCTAGAATGAAAGAGGTCATATGAGCTGTTTTGCGAAAACAAAACTCCGTGACGCCTACCCACCGTTACGTCTCAGTGCCTTACTTTGCCGTACGGAGATCTGTGACTCGCGAGTCGTGCGTCGCAGATACCTCTCGAGCAAATTGCCGTACGGCAATTTTGAATGCATACTTATATGGGGATTACGTAATCCCCATATAAGTATGCATTCAAATTTTCAATGTAGCCCGGTCTGTGAGAAGTACTTCGTAGCGCATAAAAGATCTGGCCATGTGAATAGTAGAACAGCCATGAATGCGAACAAACGATATGCAGTGACCGACGACGCCCTCACGTCCATCCGATAGGTGCGTAGAAATGGTGCAATGTATATGACCAACACGCTCGCAGAGTACATATAAAAGTATGATATCGCAGAGCAAGCAGCGGTGTGTGTTGTTCTTGTCTTTGCAAATCACTTTGGCTAGGCTACACCACCACAATAGATAGCCCAGACCGGGTAAAAGACCGTTGTACGGAAGCTGAATTCTTTGTATGCAATGGCTTGCTTCCGCCATGGCCTTTAGGCGAGAGATTTTTCTGCGAAACCTTTCCTTAGACCGATCGGTCTAAAGAAAGGTTTCGCAGCATAATTTCTCGCGTCATGTTTTAAGCCTTTTGCCCCCGGCGAAGTTGTAACAACAGAGTACACAGGGAACTGGTATTCAAATCAAATCGCACAGATCTGTACAGTATTCTGTAATGTACAGAATTTCCCACAGAACTGTCATACTTTCTCTTAGTGACTTTAGTCTTTAGGAGTTCACTTATTTAGGAATTTATAAGTGAATTTAGATTAGGGATAGTATATAAGGACTGAATCCTTATCCTCCCTATCACCCTCACAGGTTATGAGCCTATCAAGCATAAAGGTGATAATATCACAGCGCCGGACGCAAGTGCAACAGACGCGCCGCTCAGTTGGGATCCGGCCGTCCAGCCACCAATGGCTGAACGTTCTGTGACCAG
>JAULCF010258886.1:0-12038 GCA_032361265.1 Devaleraea mollis | reverse complement strand
CCGTCATCTATCCCCAAATAGGGACCTTACAGTGACATCTACGACCTTTAGGTCATGGCCCCAATTGGGTTTAGTAATGACCTTTGCCACATTGTGGCTTTCTGTAATAAGGACTGTCAGATTTTAGGGTTCCGCTAAATCAGAAGCTCATTGGTTGACAAAATCGGCTAGCCTATTAGGCGGCCCATTGATAGTGCTGAGAAGACGAAGAGGGACAAATACGACGCTTTTGCTAGGCAGAGAGCGGCAAATTTTGTACCTCATGGAAGCGAACGGGGATTGGTCAAACTGTGCGGAGAAGTATATTAACAATATAATTTTGCGCTACGCGATGAGGAAGGGAGTGACTACTGCTAAGCCGTATTGGCGGCGGGCGATTTTCTATTTGTCTCTGGCGAATGGCTGCGATTTATATTCAAAAGTTGAACAACCCAGGCTTTAGGACTGTTGCTCACTTGGACAATGAGTGTCCAAATAGCTTTAGTACTCATGTGTCTTGCCAGTTTCAGGCTTTGGTGTGTAAACGATATTTCAGCCAATTAGATCCTGATTTAGCGGAACCCTAAAAATTTAGCGGTTTGATTGGACAAAACTGACTTCAAGCACGACCGTGGTTTGAATTTCAGGCTCGTGCCTGAGATCTACTGTTCGCTTCGGGCAGGTTTCTGGAGCTGATCATCAGGCCTATTTAATTTAGACCTTTTGGGAAAAAAGTTCTAAAATACCTAATTTAAGATTTCGGTGAGGCCTAGAATAAGGCTTTGTAAGCATTCTTACAGAGCCCAGATGGTCAGCAGCCGTCGACGGCGCAATACAAAAATTTACTTCGATCGTTTGAATTAATTGCGTTGTATTGCGAGGGCGCTATTGCCTTTGGCACTCTAGGCAGACAACATACCTGCCGAGCTAGTTGCTAACTCGAGGTCAGCATGGCGCCCAAGCAGAAACGTCCCGCGAATTGGAAGACGAAAAATGAGCTCCTCTTTGCTTCAGGAGATTTGCGGCTGCCTTGCCGTTATTTTTCCTAACACAGCGACTGCTGAAGCAGATATTTCTGTACTAGGCTGGGAAAAAGACGTTTAGCGGAAGTCTCTTGGTGAATTTTCACTCGAAAGTATCTTCCAGTGCAAGCAGCACAACGAGGTAATGGCTTTGAAGCGATAGAGTATGTGTACAATAGCTGGTAATCCCTTGGTCTATTGTAATAAGATGGTAAAAGAGCTCCTGTGGCGACAGGTCGTATGACATGTCGTGGACAATGGGTGTAAGGTTTATTGTCTTGAAAGATAGCAACGGTCTCGAGACAGGAGATCTCCTCAAGGACGGCTCGTGAATCCGTTACAGTATCTTAAACGGATCGCCCCGAGCAGCTCCGCCCGAGCCAACAAGAGAGGAAAGACAAAGAGTACTTTATGGCCTGAGTACTTAATGAGTCTCAAGCAAATGAAACCTGGCTCTTTTTGTTTCCTCATGCCTTGCGCGTACAATTTTCTCTATTTCCTGATAATATTCTTCAGCATTTAGCACCATTGTGATGAGTGTAGTAAGCTTGAATTTTGAATCAACCTCCGTGATTAATTCCTTAATCCGCAATTTACCTGCCCCTTTGTGCAGGCGAATCTATCTGTATGATTATTCCGTCGACACCAAAATTTGCTTAGCGTCAACAAGCGACCTTTTTAGATATCGTGAAATTCACGAAGAAGAAAAACGCGCAAGGCATAGTGGCAGCGGCAAAGAGTTCCGCAACATCCACAGAGGCCGCCTCCTCGGTGCTTTGATGCTGAGGAAAACCAGGCTTTTTGTAAGGGTGTGCACAGCCGTCAAGGATGAGTATCCCGAGGAAGGTGCCAGAAAGGGAGAGGTGGGGAGGCAGATGCCAGGGCTCTCACGCTGGAAGAGTGGCAGGCTGCGCCGATACTTGGAGAGTGTTGCCGGGGTGGACGAAGTTTTTGTGAATATGCTCAAAGAGGGACTCAACGAGCCCCCAACAAATCCCAAATTTGGATTGCCGGATATGCCGCAGATCAAGCAGACGTCCGAAGAATTGAACTTGGGAAATTCGGACTTACGGGAGGGCTGCAAAATAGGAATCTATCGCAAGATGACTATCAAGCACCAACAACTTGTGAGAGCAAAGGGAATCCAGATAAGCTCGGCGATGGTCACCTGGAATGGACAGGCGCCGGATCGGAAAGGGCGCTTCGTTATCAATCTTTCTCGCCAATCGCAGCAGTGGGACAAAAAGAGTCTCAATATTGAAGGGATGGACTAGTTAAGGAGAGCACCTAATTGCTTGGGATTTGGTCGCCGGATACAGGTATGTCAGCCTACATTCGGACATGGTCGACTATTTTTGCTTTATCTACGGCGGCGAAGTGTATCAGTGCCTGGCGCTTCCCTTCGGCTGGGGACCGTCGGCGGAGATATTTTGTCGCTTTCTAAGGCTGTTCGTTACTTACCTACACACCGAGTATCACTATTCCGTATTGTGGTACCTGGATGACTTCCTTCTCTCAACTCAGACGGATAGATCGCAGGGGAGTTGCTGGATCGCTTCAGCGAAGATCCAGCGCCTGATGGACAAGCTTGGACTATTGAGGCATTTGACGAAGTGAGTGTGGGATGGAGGAACAACGAATCTCGATCACTTGGGCTTTGGGATCGATACGGTGGCCATGACTTTCACTGTTACCTCCAAGAAGCAAATCTCTACAAAGATGATGGCGAAGAAGCTGCTGGATCAGTCGGCACGCAACCAGGGATGGGTATCTGCAAAGACTCTGGCCTCTTTTTGCGGCAAGGCTGTGTCTCTGGCGCTAGCGGTGCCACTTGCGCGCTTCCACACAAGGTCGTTGTACACAGCTCTGTCAACGGCAAAAAGATTGCACGGCGAAACGAAGGTGAGGCTTGGGCCTACGGCAAAGAAAGATCTCCTCTTTTGGAGAAAGATTGGGAAGGAGGGTCGCTGCATGCTGCAGCAGGACCCAATTCTTTGCACTCACTCAGACGCGGCCGATTTGGGCTGGGGCGGAACGCGCAGCTCAAGAATGGAAGCAGGCAGAGACGGCAACGGCGCTCAAGGGATTTGGACGCCGGAAGAAAGAGTCAAGACCATCGCATGGCGCGAGCTCAAGGCGCTAAGGCTCATAATCGATCTTATTCCCGAAAAGGTTTTGCAAGCCTGCCGTCGGAAGTTGGCACTAATGAGCTGCGCCAAGGACGAGACTCACAAGAAGGTGAGAATCAAGTGTTGGGTGGACAACGCGGCAGTCGTTTACATCGTACAGTCTATGGTCACTGCATCCACGGAGATGATGCCGGAACTTCGGCTACTACACAAGGTCTTCATCAACCGCGGGATCGAGATCGACACAAGATGGATTTCGTCCGCCGAAAACCGCCACGCGGACCGCAAGTCAAGAAGCTTGGATATCTGTGATGCGCTTGCTCTGCGATACGCTAACGCAAGTCGTAGACCGGGGGGCGGTGTTCAGGTACCGCCTAAGCGGCGGCGAGCATCCAATATCCCAGCGCAAGACAGCGATCGCAGCCCTAGAGGAGAACTGGGAAGACAAGAGAGCACGGCTCTTCAACCCGCCGCTGGACCAGTTGAAAATAACCCTCAACAAGATGAGGAGGGAGAAGGCCAAGGGGCTCGTATTATTACCAGTTTGGCACGAGACGCATGCAGTGACACAACTGAGACTTCAAGCCGACCGGGTCCACATGCTGTGGCCCGACAAGAATGCGCCCCTGTTGACAGGAGCGCGATCAGGGACCGAAGCGTGCCCGCTTTTTCTGGCGGAGGTAGGATTGTCGCTAACGAGCAAGGATTCCAATTTATTGCGGACGGAATTCAACCGCAAGTGGCCAGCAGCGAAGATAGAGCTTTCACCGTAGCTCACCTCAAGGGATCTGGACCTGCCGGTTTTGTTACCGGGCCGGAGTTGGCGATAGTTGTGGACATGTTCAGACGAAGACAATATCAAGGGAAGACATGCCTTCTATGAACACGGCTCACTCTATCATGGATGGAGCATTTGGACCAAGGACATGGGATGCAAGAGTAACGCACATGGCGGCTCTGGCCGTGTTAATGACGCATAATGGCATCGAATTTCCGCTAGCACCGGAGCATATGGTGGCGCTAGTGGGATTTTTCTTCGAATGTCTAGTCAAGAACATCCCTCCAATACTTCGATCAACTTCGCTTCCTGCTTATCTCTCAGGGATTCGCAGGACGCACGCTTCTTTGGGTCTCGGAATACTGCCCACGTCGGAAAATTGCTTGTCATTAGAGGCAGTGTGCAGGGGTTATGCACGGGCCGAGGGCGATGAAATCGCGCCCACAAAATTCCGCGTGGCTATTCCCCCAGAACTTCTCTACAGAATCTTGTGCCTTGGGTGTGAGACTACTAATAAGTCTTTACTCAGGGATTGTGCGTTGGTTATAGGCGCCACTGCTTACGGCTTGCGGCCCGCCGGGGCGCATTCCATCGATTTCCCGTTGATTCAGCTTCGGCAGAATGATATACAGGTTTTGGTGAAAGCACTCAAGGGCAAGACGAAGCAAGCGGCGCTAAAGAGAGGGGGTCGGACGCTCTACTTTCCTCGAACGCAGCCTCAAGGCTACAACAATACTGTCAAGATGCTCCTGCGCAAGTGGCAGACGAAGCGATGAGCAGCATCGGGCGCATGTTTTGATGCGCCAGGACTGCCGCCGTGCAATATGGACACTGCGGTCAAGACGGTGGTAGCCAAGATAAATTGGGCGCCGCCACAGGGTTTTGTTATGCGGGCATTGCCCGATGATTTCCGCCTTTACGCAAAGTGTGTATCTAGGCTGGTCTCCGCTGCGGCTGCAGATACGCTTTGATTGGAGGAATGTGGGAGACATGACGGGAGTGTACATGGATACACTTCCAGGGTTTCGCCGGCTTCTATGGTCTTCTTCTCGCGTTCTCTGTAGGTTTTTCAGAACCTATTCAATTAATACATTTTTTATTCCGTGTTGAGCAAGAACCATGCGTGGTTGTTACAATGGCGGCAGGATAATGGAACAAACTGCAACGCCGTGCTGTTTCCTGTCTATTTTTCACACATCCAGGGTGGTACCATTGGTTTGGCACGAAGAACTAGGCTGCTAGCGGACCATAACTTCGTGTCTAGCTAGCTCAGCAATGGTTTACACAGCTAAGCTTTTTAAAACTTTTACGCTTAAAAGATGAAAAACTCGAACGTTCAAGTCGCTTATCATCAGAAATATCATGACGACGATGTTTCTGGTAATAAACATTCGAGTCATGACTCGAATGGTTAATACCAGAAACATAATCATCATAAAATTTCTGGTGGTGCTCGACTCGAATGGTGATCACTATTCGAGGAGGCAAAGCCTCGTGCTCTTTGAATAGTGCACTACTCAGCGAACACGATCGTGCTCGCCGACAAGGGAACTACTTTAAGTATTTTTCAAAAACACCAGTAAAGCTTTACCACAAGCTCGGTTAATTTCCTGGCCATCGAATTATTAAGTTCCTAAATTTTGCATCTCAAATGGGGGTTTAGAATACCAAAACTTTGATATTTATTGAAATGGCGGAAGCAACTTTAAGAAATACCAAAATATTGGCACGTTTCTAGTGCTAGGGCCACCTCTACTTTAAGCAAAGCGAGTTCGAGCTCGCTTTCAAGTAGAGTCGGTATACTACAGTAGTACTGTAGTATACTGGAACTTCAAGAAATGTGTTTCTTTTAGACGTTTATATTATTATTATAAAAATGTGTTTTTTCATTTTATTCTCAAAGATGCTTTTTTTAGAAATGCTCCTCAAATAAACAGGTCGCTGTTTTCAAAGTTTTTGTTTTCTAGCTAGCTCCCCTATGGGATGCAAATTCATGACACTTATTCAATGGCCAGGAGATTACTAAGGAAGGAGAACTTTTTTCAAAACAATTGTTTCAAAACAAGCTCTCTTTCCTTGGAAAGAAATCTCCTGGCCATTGAATAAATAAGTGCCATGAATTTGCATCTCATAGTGAAGGTACCTTCAAAGAAGCAGTTATGCGTAACTCCTCGCCTGCTGATCCAGATGTTTTGGATGCCGTACGCGCACTTTCTGTCAACCAGATTAAATATGTACACGAGTTCAATGCACAAGTGTTCGAGCTCGGCTCGAGGAGATGTTGGATGAGTTGTTACATTCAGCTTACAGTAGACTAATCACCGTTCAATAGAACGAATAGTAATTATATTAGATTCGTTTAGGTTTAATTCAAGAGAGTAATTCAAGTCCTAGATAAGGAACCAAAAGTAATCATCTCTAATAATAAAACCATCGATCATCTACCTTATAGGTTATGAGCCCAGAAAGCGCAAGTCAAGCGCTTTGAGTAGACAAAAGATTGATAATAACGCTGCAGAATCGCAAGCAGTACATGGTACTGACGCGAAACGGAACAGAAACGTTTACACCAAGCCCGAATATGGCGGATTTGCCTTCGCCATCAACGGCATCTGGACCTAGCCTCATGGAAAAAGCAAAAGCAACCGAAAATGCTAGGTTAGCCAACGAAATATGGTTCAATAAGTTCGCCGACGGACTAACTCTTGATGCATTGATGGCGAATTTTGATTTTTGGAACGTATACCTAATTGAGGTCACTACGGAAAAGAATTGCACCAACATGCTCACAGAAGATCCAGGCAACGACCCCATCAAAAAGAATCATGCAAAGAACATTCAGATGTTCTTCAACAAAACAATTTGTGAAAGTCTAAAGAATGTGGTCTTGGAAGTCAACGCAAAAGAAACTTACCCTACTTTGCATGCACTTAAACCAGATAGTAACACCAAGCGGCTTGAGATCCTCAAGAAAGTCCAAGACATAGATTCAGCAAACATTGAATAATATGTTGTTGCTATGCAAGATAACCAAAAAGAACTTAAAGACATTAATTTGAGGGCAGAGCACTACGAAACCAGGCCGCCCGCACACATGAACCATTTGTTGGAAAATCTCAGCGTTGAGCAAACGAAATAAATACAGTACTATCGCATGGAGAAATTGGCTGATCCCCAACATGAAACAAATATAGATGTATTCAAAGTGGGATTGATTTTAATCAAGAAATTCGAAACGCCAAATGGAACCGATACAGCCAACGCATTCAAGAACAAGACTACTGGATACAAATCAGGTGTATTTAATGGGCCCAAGTGCAAAGAAGATCACCCATCATGGGTTCCAGCACACAGCTATGATTACTGGGACAAAAATCCAAACACTAAGGACCCCAAGGGTAGGGACGAAAGGATCAACGGACGCAAAGCAAGGCAATACAAGAGGAGCGGAGGTAACTATCAAGGAAACAACAAGACTAGATAAACTTCCAAGCTTAAGGCCACAGTTGCAGCTCAGAAGAAACTCCTGGCAGTCAAGGATGCATAAACCAAGGCTAGCGAGATGGAAGCAGCGTCAGCAATTATTTTTGACGACGACGAAGCCTTAGATGTACAGGCAGCGGCGCTTCAGAGCTACTTGCTTTCTTTAGGAGCTAACTCGGTAAACATGGGAGCCATGGCTGCGGGAGGCATTCAGCACTATACTACGTCTGCAGGTATAATAGAATCTGGCACACAAGTGCAACTTTCGTCACTTCTGCAAACAAAATTAGCAACCCTGCAACACACAAGGCACAGTTACGCACAAAAAATGGGCAAAGCTGCTTTACAACTCATCTCGGAAAAACAGCAATGCCAGTGGGAAGCAAAGCAATGCATCTAGCAGCTCTAGTAGCTCCTTCTTTCAGCGAAGATTTGATATCCGTTGCACAACTCACGGCTAAAGGCAACAAAATAATATTTACAAAGCAACACCGTTTATTACTTGGGCCCTAAGATGCAATCAATGCAGGTATCATCATTGGGCAAAAGGGCAAGGATACTCTATACGGACTTATAGATACACTAACTATACCTAAGAAGCACTATGATCTACAAACTCATCAAGACGTACCAGAAAAAAGTTCAGAAACTGCAAACAGTTGGAAAAATAGCGTCGAAGAAAAATGAGCCCAGAGTTGCTCCTGTGGTCAAGGAAAAACAAGCACACGATACTATGAACCATAGCAATAGTAAGATAATAGCTTGTTTCCGGCAAGAATACCCGGACGCGATGAAGCACATGGAAAATCTCGGCGATACTCAACAGAAAAAGTCTTGTCCTCCATGCGCAACTGGTAAAGCAACAAGAGCCCCATTCAAACAACAACAGCAAAACAGGTACAGTCTCTTGGAAGCTCTTTCCTCGGACACAACAGGGCCAATATCGCCTTGCGATTCCGATGGAAATAAGTTCATACAAATCCTTGTCGATGCCTACACTGGATGGTCTGATGTTCAGATAATGAAAGCAAAAAACGGGGCTGGCAAAGCAATCATGCACTCGCAAGCCAAGATTCAAATGCTGTGTAATGCTAAAGAAAAACGTTTGCACACTGATGGGGCAAAAGAGCAGGACACAAAGGAATTAAGGAAATTCCTTGACGACAATGGCACAGAGACATCGCATACAGCACCTAACGCCTCACAGTCAAACGCGTTTGCTGAACGGCGGTTTAGGCAGCTGATGTCAGCTGCTAGGACAGCGATGGCTGCTGCTCCCCACATGCCAAGGAAGTTCTGGTCCCACGCAGTCCTTGATGCAGCTGAAAAGGGCAACTACATGGCCACAGCCAAGGGTCGTTGATTAACGCTGAGTCCATATGGACATATTGAAAGACTTTTCCCAGAAGCAAAGATAGCAAATCCGGTAACACTACTGCCATGGGGAGCAAGTGGAAAAGCAGTCAGTGCGGTGAAGTTCAAAAAGAAGCTTGAAAACAGATAAGAAAATGCAATGTACTTAAGCAGAAAGGGTGCAGACTTGTACCAAATATGGCTGCCTGAAGCGGATAAGGTAACAAAAATTCGCATCTGCGACTTCATACTCCCAAGCGCAACTAAAACCATCGACGAGACAAAGCCTTGTCAAGCAGAATCAAGCATAGACAGCAGATTTGAAGACGAACCAGCAGAATCAGCAACCGATAAGCAAGCAACAAAAGACTCAAATGGTGATAGCAGTGAATCTCAGAATAGCATAGGCAGTAATCTCGGAAAACCAGCAGCATGTGTGTGGGTAGCAGGTAGGAGACGAGCACCTCACAGAGTTTTGCCCCAACAGCTAGTTAACAAGAAGCGCAAGGAGATAGTAGCGGATGAACTGGGCCACAACAATTTCGTCTTGGTGGAAAGGGCTATGCCAATGGAGAGGAATGATGCAACAATACTCCCCAACCTTGACGGTGGCGACGTAACAAGGGAGTTCGATATGGCAAGGAAGCCGTTCATTCGGAGCGCACTCAAAGCCAAGATAGAAAACCTACAAAAAAAAGAAACACTGAAAACAAGAGCAAGTATGTTAGACAGAACATGAAAGCGCCGCGAAATATAGCTGAGGCAAGAACAAGGCCAGACTTGAAGGACTGGGCAGCAGCGCATGATGCAGAACTGGCAAGGCACCATACGGAATTACGCACCTGGGTATACGAGGAGGCTCTACCGTCAGATAAACCGGTCTCTTACACATTATCCTACAAAGCAAAAACTAATCAGTTCGGTGGATTAGACAGGCACAAGGCGAGATGTGCAATTCGTGGGAATATCATGAAGCCTGGGAAGCATTTTGACGAAACAAGAACTGCGTCTCACATGCCATCCCAGGATGCCAGAAGATTATTGCTCGCAGCAGCTGTATCAGAGGAACATGTAATTCAAAGTTATGATATTCCTGGTGCTTACATGAGAGCCCCAAATGATCCGAATATTCGTGTCACTATGACACAACCACCCAGATCAGATGGAAAACTCAAAGCTCCAGGAAAGATATGTGTTATGAGAAGAGCTATGCAGGGAGATCCCGCAGCTAATCAACAATGGGACACGTGGAGATATTTCTGGCTGAAATCGTGGGGATGGAACAAAGTACTGTCAGAGCCATCCATGTACTGGATAAATACGGAAACTGAAATTGCTAGAATGGAAGCAAACAATGACGATTTCCTTGTAACAGCTAAAGATCTGGAAACACTGGCAAAATTAGCGCAACCTATGAAGAATGCCTGGCAGATCATTCTCACGACACTGCCATAAAATGAGGCAATTGAAAAAAATATCAATGGCAAAACAGAGAGTGGACCCCCACATAGCTTTCAACATGTGGGACTCAAAATCACAAAATTGGCACCTGGTGGCCTACATCTATCAAATCCCAAGATTATTACAAACTTACTCAAAGAAAACGACATGGAAGGGGCTAATTCAACGAGTGTGCCATATGTCAAGTCTGCTGATCTCACAAAAAGGAGATCAAATGAGAGTACAGTAGATGTGAAAAAGTATCAGAGTACAATTGGTACACTCAGATTTATTGCAGATACAACGCATCCGGGAATAGCTTACATCGTCGGAATTTTAGGCAGAAATCTACATGATCCCTGTCAGCGACACATGGACGCGATCAAAGCGATATTGAGGTATCTTGTCAGTCGCAAAAGTGATGGATTGAAGTATGATAACAAAGTTCTACTGGAAATGGAATGTTACACCGATTCAGACTATGCGGCCGATACAGATACAAGACGTTCAGTATCAAGTATACTTGTAAAAGCATCAGGAATGGTCATTATGTGGGAAAGCTCGAGACAAGCAACAGTAGCACACAGCTCTACTGAAAGTGAATACATTGCAGCTGACACTGGAGCAAGAATCATAGTCTGGCTATCGTCTCTAGCTAACGAGCTCAGAATCCCACTCAAACAGCGGACTATTTTAAAAATAGATGACAAGGCACAAACTAAGTATCATGACGGGGAAATCATAGAAGATACTAGGAATGATCTGAAATTACTAGTGGATAACAAAGGAGCCGTTGATATTGCCAACAGCTATGGACCATCCAAAAGGACCAAGCATTTAGATATGCAAGACATCACTACATACAAGAAAAAGTCAACAACAAATTGCTGAAAATAATTCAAGTACCAACAACAGAACAAGAAGCCGATTTTCTGACAAAACCAGTATCAAAAATACTGTTTAAAAAGGCAATGATCAACATCGGATTCCCAGTCATAACGCGAACAAAGGAGTATCAATCGGGGGGGATGATACATTCAGCTTTCAAGGGTTACGATTAATATCCATATGTCCGTGTTACAGTCAGCTTACATTCAGCTTACAGAAGAATAATTACCGTTCAATAGAACGAATAGTAATTATATTAGATTCGTTTAGGCTTAATTCAAGAGAGTAATTCAAGTCCTATATAAAGAACCAAAAGTAATCATCTCTAATAATAAAACCATAGATCATCTACCTTATACGTTCGCGTCGTCCGCCCATCTATTGGGTCCCCGCGCAGCACTTAATAATACATAGGAATCGCACTGCTTTTGCGTAACATGCGCATGTATCGCGGTACATATAGTATGACATAATATTACAATGTAATAATAATAGGTCATTGCTAAACTCAAGTAAAACCAACCCTATTTTATCGCCGAAAAAAACGACATAATTCGTGCGCCCGTTCCCTCCTTCCCCATAACTTGGGTTTAGCAATGCTCAATCCAAGTAAAAACCAAAAATCTCGGAAAAAACAGTTCCCTTCCGCGTTGACCGTAGATGACACTTTTCAACGCTCCCCCCTCCGCTGAGCCCCTCCTGCGCAACTCAAAAACTTAGAGCATAGCCACTCATGCGGTTCCAAATTCCATTCCATTTTATTCTTTGCTTTGCTGTCATAATATGATTGGCCGAAATTTCAGTTCCAAATGGCCATTCTAATTGTTTGGAATAGATTACCCGACCCAGCCACTCGTCAGTTCCAATCCGTCGATTCATGGTAAGCTCCGACATGGTAAAGTAGTCGCACACTTGTATTCCGTGATGAGGGTAACGCTTTAGCCGACCTCATCACAAAGGTAGGCA
>JAULCF010256664.1:0-12043 GCA_032361265.1 Devaleraea mollis | reverse complement strand
ATTATGATAAGCTCCTTACAGCTTGGGCATACGCTATGCATACGTATGTGTAGAAAACATACGTATGCATACGTGCTGAAGCACGTATGCATACTTTAGCACTTTCAATACATACGTATGCGACCTACCCCTAGCCGCAGACGTAGCCGGCGTCGCCGTTGGCGAGGCGGGAGTCGCCGCGGGCGTGGCTGGTGTCGCCGCGGTGGCGATAAGCGCAACCGATGTGGTGGCTGACTTCACTGTGGACAGCGGGGATGCCTCGAACGTGGAGTTTGCTCTGCGATATAGGAAGTTCATGTTTTTTCCATGGTTTGATCAAAAGGCCATGATTGGGTCTTTCGATCGAACCCTTGAGGGTAGTTTTGGGCCTCCATCCATTGTGACAGTATAAAATCTAAAAGAAGCCTAAAAAGCTAAAGCACTGACACAAAGTGACAGGCAACCAGTTCTACTAGCAGTAATAGAGATGATTTCCTATTTCAAACCCGATGAAGATGCATAGAAAGGAGGATTTCTCGCTCCAAATTAGACCGTAAAAAGATAGGTACGTCCATGGCTGAAGTTCTAATTTAAAGGACGCGGTAGATAGATCTCGAAATTTGCCAGACAGGTAAAAGAAGCAAAAGATTCAAGGACAGCTTCGAAGGAGAGACTCCCCAACTATCGGAGGCTTATGCCATGCTAAACTAGTACTGACTACAAACCCATCCCTGGGCACGGAGACTAGCAAAAATACAGAACCAATATATGCTAAAGTACGTTGAGCGGCGGGCTGAGCGTAGTAGGGAGAAATAGCTACTTTTCGCATAGCAGAGGAATCATCTTCTCCAGTTTCAAGGGCATTATTGGGCCGCAGTAGAAGTTTTAAAACAACTGCTTCCCCACTCGTTCCGGAACGTCGAGGTTCAACGCAGATTTCCTCCCACGCTTCCCCTGTAAGATGAAATGAATTCGAGGCTGTAACTCCAAAGAAAGATGCGCCAGTACCTAAAACCTAGCTACAAAAGTTCGGTCTTCTTATCAGTGAAGCTCTCGGCTGGAAGACTGTCCTTCATATCACGCTCCTCATCAAACACCGCTTTTCCCAAACCACTAGTTCCAGAATGAGGCTTATGCGCCTCAGTCATCCCAAGAGCTCCTTTCTGAATGGAAAACAATTCATTAGCACAACCTTCACCTCTACATTCCCTATCACTGCCCAAGAAAGTGCAAGAATCAAACTGATTCACCCCACAGACGAAACGCTTCTGGCCCAGCCCAAGCCGAACTTTGAAAGCAAGACCTGGAAACATCAACACTCCGAAGGTATCCAAGAAAAGGTTCTGTCTCACCCACGAGCTGTACAGGTTACCTCCAATGTCACCATTCCGACTGCGTGTCAGCTCCTTATTAGGAGGTTGGCAGGCCGTATGTGCCTCCTGATCCAGTTTGGCGTGTGCGGTGAATATACCGCGGGGGGCTTTTCCAATTGTAATGGCTCCACGAGACTTATTTTCGCACAGCACCTTCGCAAACGCAGCCTCGATTTACGCACTGAAGTTCGAGCATTCACCGTCCAAGATAGCATCCATGCCCGCAAGGGGCTTATCGTTAGCGTCAGCTCCTAAAATGTTAAAGGAAGGCGAGGTATTAACCAAAGTTGTGCTTACCACCTTGCTGTAGATAGATGTGTATTAGCTGTTAACCATCCACCTGCATGTCCTGAAGTCTTCATATCCTGGAGCAAAAGAGTCGCCGTCAGACGCCGCCAGCTTCATTATTCTCCACAGAATTTTCCTCCGATCACGCAAAAGCCCACTCGGGTTTTCGTTGATAATAAGTTCAATAATGTGAATTCAAATGCTGCGCTCCTTAAAAAACACGAAGAACCCCGGAATACCGCGGGCGACATCTTCTTCAGAGAATGCAGCGTCGGTTTTGAGAGCCACCCCAACTTCGGAAACACCCTGAAACGATTGAGGAAGCGATATGGCGTGATGCATAATATGCCTAGAACCACTAGCCACGCTGCATTCCAGGTACCGGTTCCACACAACACGAAAACCGTACTTCTCAAGAAAAGCACTGCCTGAGCCGGTCATGCAGTGATGGCCGATACTCATGTACAACCATCCTGGGAGATTACTTTCCAATAGGACGGACTGATAATTGGCTTCATTTAACAAATCTGGATAGTTTCCGTAACCTCCCTTGCGAAAATCCGCAGTTTTTGACGAGAGATAGGTCTCCGTGGCGCCTCATGCTTCGTGAAGACGATCACCTCACGCGATGAGCTCGTCTAATTCAGAGCTCTTCAATTTCCACTGCTCTGTCAACATATCGATGATGCTGGCATTCTCACGGAGAGAGATGGCGCTTAGTTTTGCCAGCTCTGCTATCAATGCTCTCCCTCGTAATATCCCCCTCCTTTCACGCCCAGGAGGTTTGGGACATAAATCGTATACATCACCAGCAATTCGAACTACCATGCGCCGCGAACGATTAGCCAACTCCATGGCACTCTCTTGAGACTATGTCTCGCTGATGATACTGCCAGAGACTATAACAGGAGGCCCAACATCGCCTACTTCTCCGAACGTAGGTAAGCCGCCACCTTGAGGCCGTGGCGGAATTATCTTCAGTCTAGCGCCGTTACTCAGAGTTCCGTAGATTGCAACCGCTTCTGACAACACGCCGCGTGGGACGGCCTTGTTTGCGTGGTCGAAGGATGAGATCGCAGCGTTTTCATGCTCAGCGCCAGAAGGAGCTTGCTCACCTTCCTCGAAAGGGTGATGCCCCTTTCCTCTCGTATCTACACCATCACCTTTAGCGCCAGAACGATATTTCTCCCCGACATGCTCTTGCAGCGAACCCAATCCACTTGCATCTAGGGCCTCGCAGCCAGCCCCCAATAAACCTCGTCGTCTTTCATCCCCAGGAGTAGAGCTATCTCCACTGCCCACCACAGCCAATTCCTGCATGCCATATCTAGCGTGCGCTCCATCCTTCACATTGTCCAAAGCCTCTCCTTTTCCAGCTAGTACGTTGTCATTAGCCCCAGAACGCGGTTGCTTTCTGTCTCGACGTAAAGTCGCAGGAACCTCCAAACTTGCATCTACAGTCACATCCTCGGCGCCGCTAGCTGCATGTTCTCCTTCCTCCACAGAGTCAGGAGTCTTTCCAGACTTGGCAATGGCATCGTCTTCAGCACCAGACCTGGATTGCTCTCCTTTCCTACCCCGCCCGATAAAACCCTTCGCACATGCTCCCACAGCCACGTCTTCAGCACCAGAACGCGCGTGGTCTCCTGCATCAACTGGGAGCGTAGACTCCCAACCGTCTACTATGACCTCGTCTTGAGCACCAAGACGATCCTTCTCACCTTCCTTGTCAGCAGGCAGGTAATCATCTCCGCTTGCCAAAATGTCTCTGCTGTCTGCACCGGAACCGGCTGACCCTCCGTTGTCTTCCGCATCATCTGCTGAGGATACGCTCGCTACACTAATCTCATCCCGGGAGTCGCTTTCCGTTTTGTCACCACTATCATGACGACCAGAACTTCCCCCACGCCCTTTACGACTCTTCTTGGACTTCCCGCCTTTACCGGCAGTATCAGGACGACGGCGATTTGGTAATGGTGCCCCTTGTCTGACGACAGCATCCTTCGCCTTGAAAGCACGCTCCTTCGCGGCGAAATAAACGAAATGTTCATCCGCTTCGGACTGGACCTGCGCTGCATCGAAAGGTATTTGAGGAAAGAGGAAACGACCAAATTGAACCCGCTGAACAGACGACGCCAACTTCGAGTTCATTTCTTCCATAGATTCATGAACTGTAGCCATCGTGAACAAAACTTTCCTCGCCACGGACAAGTTCACATGTCGAGTAATGCTGCACCCAGAACCTTCGAGTCCATTCCTCACCGACCCAGCAATCATCAAACACGCTGTCAAGTCGCAACTTACGTCTCTGAACAAAGTGTCAGCCAGAACAATTTCCTTAAGCATGCCCGGATGCAATGCTTCGGAGCACAGTACTAGGGCGGGGCCGAATTTGAACCGCTGCAGATTGTCATAAGCCGCACAAAGTGTACCTCTACCTCCGTTATCAGCCGAACAAGAATTCCCATCTGGCAACAACTTCGTTACTATATTTCCCGCTGCTCGGTAGTGATCCCGATAAACTCTCAGAAACATGTGCGGCTTCAGGATATGCACGTCCGGAATGGATTGCCCTTGTGGTCCAAATAGAGTGCGCACCAAATTTCCACAAGCTCCACCACTGGACAAATTGAACGGGAGCTGGCACGTCTCGAGACACAAACAAATGATGTTTCCGATTGTGACGCGGGGATAAACCAGCGGTCCGGACTGGCGAAGGTCTAGCAGCATCGGTTTATTCCTCAAGTTGCGGGTAGGTACTTGGCGTAGATGGTAAGTGAGTGCTGTACCAGCAATTCCGAGCTTCGTACATAGCCCAGGACATCCCGTTAGACGATCAAGGCACATCGCGTAGGTAGACATCTGCATTAAAGTATCCGACGCGAGCTTCACACCTTCCTCCAAAACCAGAACTCGCATTGCTTTTGGAGTTCCCGGCTCACCCACTTCACCATCACATACGACAGAGGCATGACCAACAAAGCACAAATAAGTCCACGAGCTTTCCCCTGATGAAACTTCTGCAATGGCTGGCACAACTTCCTCAGCTAGGGATTCCTTCTCCAAAACGACGGGCAGGCGGTCAAGGACCGCGGCTATGGCATGCTGCGCCTCGCCTTCGGTCTCCAGCAAGGAGATGCGAAGGTCGTTCTCGTTGGCACATTCGTTCAAGCCTCTGAGCGGCCCCCCGTTAACCCAATTCACTGGGTTTGCGTCTGTGACGGCGTTCGGTGACACCAACCTTTCCTTAGCTGTCAACTCCTCCCCACAGTCAATCCCGAGAATGTCAAAAACACAGCCCTTGCCATTCACAAACATCTCACCATCCACATATGCACGCTCGCAACGTCGAAGGACGCTGACGATGTCGTTCGGAGGGAGGGGCCAGTGGTGTACAGCCAGGCGTTGGAGAGCTAGAAGAACTAACGCGCCGCAAGACAAGCGGAGGGAAGAGCGGACAGGTAGATGACGTAGACAAGGGGCGCGATAAAATCCAGCGTGAGTGAAGGCGCGGCCTTAGACGTCGGGGGCGCGGGAGAAGCCAGGCCGATGAGTTTCACGCTAAAAACGTCGATGGGCACTGACGTCGTCGTTTGGATTGAGGGGCAAGACGTGGGAGAGGTTAAAATACGAACGAGATGGGAGTCGGGTCGATGCGGACGCAGGCGATGGCGGGATTGCGCACCACGTTCGTCCGGCCAAAAAATCGACTACAAAGCATGCATGCTTATGAATTGCCTCAAAAAATAGTGGAATTATCAGGTTGTTTCGAAAACAAAGCACAGGTAGATACTACCCTTGGCTTTTGTACAGTATGAGCGACCGAATTTCGCGCACACGATGTGCGCGAAACTACGTCAAGACTTAGCCGTTTTCTAAAAAAATAGCAAAAGAAAAGACCGTAACCTAAATAATTTCGAAAATAGGTCCTGCCTTCCTTTTATTATAGAAATTCAAGGTAAGCATTGGGGATTCGAAGTTCTAATTCAAGACGGGCTGGACGTATGTTAGGGTAGTCCATATCACAACGTATAACGGTCATCCCAGCAATCCGGATAAGCGTTGCATCCTCCAGTAATAGCCGCGGCGAACGAATCGTTCCCCTGATCAGCGAGCATGAAGTCATGCAGCTCCTTTGATTCTGCGCCAAAACTCCCTCCGACGTTGTTCCTACGCCAAGCGACTGCCAAGCGCTTGTCATTCAACTCCGACAGGAACTTCGAAAGAACTGGATTCGTCTCCTCAGCCGTCATAGAGCCAGCAAAAACAAGATTCCGAGGAAGTGAAGGTTTCAGGCATCGAATAGTTATCTTCAGAGGCGACCTTTTCTTAGATACACCCCCTGACAGCTTGCATCCCCGCACTCTCAAGTTGGACGCCAGCGCAACTGAAGGTTCGGCATCCCTCTTGTTGTCCGCGGGCCGGCTATTCAGGTAGTCATTGCTAGAACTGGGCAGAAGTAATTCCGTAGTATCATCGGAATCAAAACACTGCGTAGGAGACTGTGCCTTGAACTTTTCGTTGAGCGCAGCATCACCAACATCAGTAGAAGACATTTCGAAATAGAACGAGAGAGACTGTGATGGATGAACAAGTAACTTCGTTGTTTAAGATAGCGGCTGTGCTAAGAGTCAAATCGGGCATTGCTGACCCTAGTCATGTCACAGACATCGACACGTCTTAAGTATGGCAAAAATATTTAGCAAAAAGCGTGGTTCGTTTAAGTCGCCACTATGCGCTACTAGGCGAGACAATGGACGAAAAAAGCGCACAATTCGATCGCAAAGTACATCAGAGAAAAAGAAACAATTTTGGCGGGACAGTCGGATGAATAGACGAGGCTGTCCGGAGTTGCCACAACCGATTCAACTTTTAGAAAGAAAATTTGTGGATCCTTTTCGAGGAAGCAGGAAAACGAGGCCACAAATAACGTACGTACGTTGAAAGTGCGCGAAAAAGAATATACTACTACGCCAAGTTATAGTACAGGTTGTTCTATTCCGAGAATAATGTCTGCGGACAGTAACTTAACTGTATGTGTCAGCCGTTTTTTTATCTAAAGATATACTATAAGCCATATTTCGTATGGACCGTTGATGTGTACGAAACGAATGTGGTTCAAGAGGTGTCTGTGACATGGCTGGCACTAACCGCGACTAATAAAATAGACTATCGGCGACTGAGATTTCCAAATTGGCCGTTGAGGGTTATGATCTATCGCCGGCGTATCCAGGGGCGTGTACTTGCGCTTATGAGAAGGAATGCCGTTCTCCTTCAGTGAAGGACATTCACTCCTTGTCACGATTTTAAATAAAATGCATCATAAGTAGTCACAATTTAAACCCCAGAGAGTTACGTGCGTGGCTCAATAATTGCGCATAGAGCGAATGGGTATCCTCCGCTCGACACGAAATTACACTGCGTCACTGAGAGACGTGGCGAGAGTATTGCAGTGGTTACGACGCGATAGATCGCAATATGAGTGCAGCCAATAGCGATTAATCGTAAGCATAGCTGGTGCGCGAATGTTGCAGAAGCTCCAGAGCTCATGGTAAATGTAGCGATCAATGTTCTCGCAGTCGCGAGTACACCGGGTGAAAAGCGCGACCAATCACGACTTTAAAGCAGCAAATAGCGCTTAAGCGTTAGAAAACATAGCAACCTTTTCGCAGTCGAAAGCACATGGGGAATATCGCGATCCATCACGATGTTAGAGCAGAAAATAGCGATTAAGCTTAAGAATAATTATCGCGGTCGCGATAATTATTCTTAAGCTTCATCGCTATTTGCTGATCTAATGTCGTGATGGATCGCGATATTTGCAAGTATTGATTACGCGTAAGTACATTTACGCTTTAGCGCTAGTTGCTGCTCTTATATCGCGATCGATCACGATATTCGCCCGGTGAGTTTTCGACTGCGAGAAGATTGATCGCTAACTTTACCATGAGCCCTGGTGATTCTTCAAATTTGGCGCACCGTTTAAGTTCGTGATAGACTTATCGATCGAGATTATCGCCTTGCTGATAATGTGATAAATATTTTTATAAGAATGGATAGCTCCTTGTTTACGTAGTTGGTACAACTCTTGTAATAGTTGTACCAACTATATATACAAGGAGCTAGCTAAGATATTAGTACAGAGCATTTTCCCACAGCTCGGAACTGGGCAATTGCTTAGCCCAAATATGCAATATTGTAGTCACTAACAGCTAAGTGATGGGAAATGTCCCACAGCTTGGAACAGGGTAATTGCTTAGCCCAGATATGCAATATTGTAGTCGAAGTGAAAGAGCTTAAGCTCTTGGAAGAATTCTGCCTATGAGGTGATAAATATTTTCGCCCAGTACCAACACGTGGGCTCGCTCCATAGTGGCCCGAAGCATAAAGAGGGCGAGAAGATTGATCGCTACCTATATCACTAAGTCATAAGTGCGACGAGCAGGCGCTAGTTGGTACTCAAATGTCGCGATGAAAGGTGAAATTCAACCGATAAGCTTTCGAAAGCAAGATGACTTATCGCTGCCTTTACTACTAGCTCTAGAGCTGGAACTGCACCAAACTCGGATCACGTGTTGAGCTGATGGTAGATTTAGCGATCGGGCTTCTGCCGATGAGGTGATAAAATCAAGCGTTATATAACTACAGTTTTGTCTGTAATATCGCGATCAATGGCGATATTCCAACGATAGGCTTTAGAGGGCGAGAAGATTGACCACTACCTCTACTGTGAGCTCTTGAACTTGTCCGATTTCAGAGCATGCTCTTATTCATATTATTCACGTCATCGGCAAAAGATCTAGTGCTAAATCAACCATGAGTTCAGCTTGTGCACAAGCTGAACTCATGGTTTATTTAGCACTCGAGCTTTTGCCGATGAGGGGAAAAATATTCTTCTCTAGTATCAACACGTGTGCTGGCTCAATGTATGAAAGTTTTCATTTGCTACATAACTTAAGCTATATGCAGCGCGTTTTGAGCGAATCATGGTCCGAAACATTGAGAGGGTCAGAACATCGATCAATACCTATACCATTAAGTCACAACTGCACTAAGAAAGCGCTAGTTGTACAACGTTGTTCTACTCTCCCGATGAAAGGCGATATCGACGGGCTTGCGAGGGCGAGAAGATTAATAGTACCAACATGCCTACTCGCTCAATGCATCAAAAGCGATATAGTTCATTGCATATGCAGCGCTTTTAGCGCGAATCGTGGCCATAAAGATGCTTGGTTCTCCATGGAGAGGGCCAGAAGACTAATCGCTACCTATACCGCTAAGTCATAAGTGCGCTAAGCAAGCATTAAAGATCTATAGATATTGCTCTAATAGCGCGATGAAACGCGATATTTCACCGATGGCTATTCGAGGGCGAGAAGATTGATCACTACTTTTACTATGCGCTCTGAAACTTCTTTAATCTCAGAGCACCAGCATAGCTCATGGTAAATTTAGCGACCGAGCTTCTGTCGATGAGGTAATAAATATTCTTGCCCAGCACAATCACGTGTGTCCGCTGCTTCTATGAAATTCTATGCGGCGCGTGTAGCGCGAATCGTGGCCCGATGCATGGAGACAGATATGAACTGATCGCTACCTAAAACACTAAGTCATAAGTGTGTTAAGCACGCGCTAGTAATTGCTCAACTGTCGCGATCAAAGGCGATATTCCAACGATCTTCCCGCCCTCAACGTATACCTTCACCATGACCTGCGGAAATTCTCCGAACTTGATGCATTGGCTGACTCCTTGGCAGGTTAAGCGATCTGCTGAGTTTTTAGCGCATTTCGAGGCCCGAAACGTGGCATAGGCCAGACGATTGATCGCTAACTACACCCCGAGTTTTTAAGTGCGTTAAGAAAACGCTAGTTGCTGCTCTAATTCACCGACTGATCGCGACATTCCAAGAATGAGCTTTCCGTGGCGAGCAGATTGATCGCTATCTTTATACTGAGCTCCGGAGCTTCTTCATTCGTCATAAACCAGCTACCGCTACCACGAGCTCCTAGGTACAATAAGCAAGCGCTACTTGTTGCTCTAATTTAGCGTTTGATCGCGATATTCCGCCGATGCATAGCCCATGGGCTTTCAAAGCAGATAATATTGATCGCTACCTTTATCGTGAGACGGATCAGGGGCTCCTGAGCTTCTTGGACCTCTATGCAACGGATGAGCTTATGGTGGAGTTAGCGATCGAGTATCTTGCAATGCGATGGTCTATATTCGTGGTCACGACCACTGTAGTGCACAGGAGCTTCTTTAACCTTGATGCACAGACTGAGTATATCTTAGATTTAGCAATCTTTCCAAATGGATGGCCATGGCCACGCATTTGGAAAGATCGCTTAATTTAAGATATACTCAGCGTGCACCCCGCACATCGGTGCGGACCATAATTTTAGATCGTTGCGATTAACGCGACATTGCACAATTGAGCTGTCCATGGCGAGCAGATTGATCACTTTTTTTAGACTGAGCTCCGGAGCTTCTTCAATCTTGACCCACCGGTTGCCGGTACCACGAGCTCCTAAGTGCACTCATTAAGCGCTATTTGTTGATCTTATTTATCGTTCGATCGTGATATTTCACCGATGGGCTTTCAAAATAGATAATATTGATCCCTACATTTACCATGAGCGCCTGAGCTTCTTGGACCTCTGCGCACCGGATGAGCTTGTGGTATACCACTCTATATAGTTAGTGATCGAGAATCTTGCAATGCGATGGTTAATATTCGTGATCATCACCACTGCAGTGCACTAGAGCTTCTTTAACCTTGAGACACAGGATGAGTAAATCCTACATTTAGCGATCTTTCCAAATGGGTGGCCCATACTTTTAGATCGATGCGATTATCGCGACATTCCACAAATGAGCTGTTCATGGCGAGCAGACTGATCACTTTCTTTACACTGAGCTCCGGAGCTTCTTCAATCTTGATACACCGGTTGCCGGTACCACGAGATCCTAAGAGCACTAAGCAGGCGCTATTTGTTGCTCTAATTTAGCGTTTGATCGCGATATTCCACCGATGGCTTTCAAAACAGATAATACGGATCCCTGCATTTACCATGAGCTCCTGAGCTTCTTGGACCTCTATGCACCGGTTGAGCTTATGGTAGAGTTAGCGATCGAGCATCTTGCATTGCATCTTGCAATGAGATGGTTAATATTAGTGGTCAGGACCACTGCAGTGCACCGGAGCTTCTTGAACTTTGATGCACAGGCTGAGTATATCTTAGATTTAGCGATCTTTCGAATGGATGGATCATACTTTTAGATCGTTGCGATTATACTGCGACAACTTTAGTTTGCAGAGTATGAGTGCGACCTACGAAAAATAAGTGCTGGAGGGAAGAATTATTGCGATGCTCCGGTTTAAATAGTTACTGTATATATATAATAACTTTTTAAACCGGAGACGTAGTACTGTGAGTACACTCACAGTACAAAGTCACGACTAGGTGCATCATCGCATTAATGCTGACTTATTTACATGTGCCCCACTATTTATATCATCCGCTTACGATCATAGTGTAATGGAGGTATTTCAAATATGACGTGAGGTCTTGCATATGACGCTTGCCAACTGCTTCCTTTGACGTATGCTGTCATATTGGCAATTGAAACTGTCTGCTAATAGGAGCTAATAATTAACCGGCACTTCGTTACAACCACTAAAAGTATAAGAATTATCATTAAGAAAATTATATAATCGACCGGCATTATTGCGTACTTACGTCATGGTTTTAAAATATGAAAATGCTAAAAAATAGATAATCAATTACTACTTAATTAGCGACAGCTATTCCCCGCCCATGAGAGTACACTTTTCCATCGGTGATCCGTCAGAAAAGTTCTGTTCCTGTAAATTTGATATTAGGGAGTAGCAAAATCGAAAAAGTTGCAAAATCTGCCAGAACTGCATTTTATGTGCGCTTGTCTGGCTGTGGGCGCAGGCTTTCGTTTCACTCAAAAATTGGCACGTTGGCTGGGCCTTCGGGTGTAGTTTCCTGCTAGATGACATTTACTTGACTGGGAGGATTTAACTATGTTCAGCTTTGTCGAATGACGTCGTCGACTTGCCCTTGCATGCCTTAATTCCGTGTCCTCACAGTAGTCGTAGAATGAGGGGCACTTCGCGCTTCACGGTTTGTCCGGACTGGGCCCTTGGAAACAGCTGAAGAGGGGCACTTAACGCTTCACGGTTTGGCCGTCAGGGCCCTTGCAAACTGCTGTGTATTATAGCAAGCTTCCCGCCAAGCAACATTATGCACTAGAAACGCTTTTCTCGATTCGCTGAAAGCGCGGGCATAAGATAAATGCAGCGTTGCACAATTACATTCGCCGTTACTTCTAAAAGTTACGTTACTGGCAAAGTTACGTTACAATTACGTTACAT
>JAULCF010255552.1:998-28555 GCA_032361265.1 Devaleraea mollis | reverse complement strand
TAAAGTGAATTGACAAGTAAGCCTTTCTCTAGAATGAGATAGTTTAGGCCTTTTTTGGCAGCTTCAATTCCACAAATTAAACCAGCTGGTCCAGCTCCAACAATGATGAGATCGTAAATCATGTAGTAAATATAAAAATGATTGTCAAGTAAGGTAAATGCCTCGCTTTGGAATTAACAATCATTTTTGTTTTAAGTTCTGTGAATTATCATCAATAGAATTTCGGTTTTATTATTTTAGAAGTTGATCTTGAGTAAAGAATGTCTTTACTAATGGGTTATTCTGAAGGCGATCAATGTATTTATATCTTGATTGAATATTTCCTTCAATTCTTTCTTTAAACATGGTTTTACTATTTATTGAACCCATATCATCGTTTATCTGTAAAATCCTCAGGGAACCATCTTTTAGTGGAGCCACTAATATGGTCTTACCATATTTTAAGTCATAATATCGTTGGTTTATAATCAAAAAATTTTGACCATCAGCCATATTCATCTGGACCCAATCAATGGAGCCCATGCTTGTCTTTTGTTTTCCTGTAGTTAAATAATGAGGATAGTTTCTTGACACGATGGTGTTGGCACTTGATGGCTGATCGTCATCAGTAAGGTCTGTTATATAAAAGATGTTGAAATAGTTGATGTAGTAATCTGAGGAATCTATTAACAAGTGCTTTCGGTATTCATCTTTGGCATATCCAATAAATTTTCCTTCAATAATGAATCCATCAATTTCCAATTCTTGGTTACCCAAGGCACAGTAACCCCAATCGTAATTAGAAACTGGAGAGGGATAATCTGATAGTGCAGGGGTGATGGTCGAATCATCAGAATTTACCCATTCAAGATCTTCTTGAAGCATAGTCATATCCCAAGTCGTGCTGTCAGACTTTGCGGTCATATAAGCAGCTTGGTCTGCCTCTGACCAAATAGATTGGCAGATGGATGGATTGGATATTAAGTAGCAAAATAGGATTGTAAAGGCAACTGTACTTTTCATTTGATAGCAATTTATGATTATTAATGATTGCCAATCTAGCGTTGAAATATTTAGAAATCCAGTGATGTGGGATGGGGTAAAGGTCTAAACCGGGGTGGATTTTATGAATTGAAGAGGTTTATCGCCTCTTTTCGAGAATTTACGTTCAATTTTCGGTAGATATTATTAATGTGCGTTTTTACCGTCGCGTCAGAAATATAGAGTTTGCCGGCAATTTCTTTATTAGATTTTTTCTCTGAGATCAACTTTATCACTTCCAACTCTTTGTTGGTCAGCGTTTCAATCAAAGATGATTTTGTTGGTTCTGTAGTTCTAATTTTATTTTTAAACCAGCTATATGTGAGAAAGAGGTTAAAGAGTAATGAGGATATTAAAGCATAGAATAGCCAATTTGATTTTTTCTCAAGATCATTGAATTCGTGCATATGAATGATTTCCTCTAGTGAACTTGCATATTGTTTACGTAGAGAATCATCTTTTAATTCTAGGTGTACCTTTTTAAATAATTCAGGTGCATTTTTTATCTCAAGATCAGAGGAAAATAAATTGAAGGCATTTAGTAGTCCTGACTTAGAGTTTTTAATCTGGGAAATACAATGTTCTTGATGTTTGGAATGTAGGAGTTGCTTATGTCTTTCATTTTTGGTGATCAGGGTTTCATTTCGGAAGTCCTGGAATATTTTGATTTCTTTTTGAAACTTTTGGTTTAGTTTGTTTCCTGATTTTACAGAGATAGTATTTACTTGAATACTATCGGAGTTTGAAAAGATAAAGTTTGTATAATTAGGTTTTGCCCAGTTAATCGATAGGCCATCCTTTTTCTTTGAGTAACGAATTCTGTAGTAGCCCGATTTTTCTGATAACTCGTTTCCTTCAAACCTGTAACTTCCATCTTGATCTAAATGAGCGGTTTTTAAAACCATCACATCACTTATAGAACTGAATTGATTCCATTCATCAAGAATGTCTAGACTGACTCTGGTGTATTGAAGGGAAGTGTCTACTGTGCCTTCGATAAGATATTGCCCTGAGCAGGCTAGTGGAAATAATGCCAGAATGAGAAAGATGACTTTCATGAAGAGAAAGGTACTTAAAAATCCTGAATTACATCTTTCAAGCTAAAGTTTATTCAATTGTAAAATCTTTACTGTTTAATCACTTTTTTCATCACACGACCTTCATCGTTGTTGATAATGGATATGAAATATATGCCTTCAGGTTGATTGCTTAAATCAATGCTCGTTTCATTGGTCATAAATAACTTTTTGCCATCAAGACTGAATAACTCTATGCGGTTTAAGGAAATTCCTTCTACTTCAACTTGAAAAACATCATTGGTTGGATTGGGGTAAATTTTTATTTCTGATTCTATAAGTTCACCAACTGAATCGAGGAAATCACATGTAATAAATGGAGGTGAAATCAATTGAAATTCATTGGATTCATAACAGACAAAGATGGGCTGGCAACCTTCTGCAATAAAAATAACATGAAGCCCTGTAATGCCATTTACTGAACCAATATTTTCAATGATGGTCCCAAAGTCATTGTAAATATCTTCTTGTGTGACTTCATTATAAAGATAAATTGGAGTTGTTTGCCATCTTCTTAAGTCAACACCGTCTATTGATATGGTGTCAAGCTGATTAATGATTGTGTAGATGGTGTCAATCTGGGAGAATGAAAATCCACCACCTTCAGATGAAAAACTTGGTGCATTGCTTGGTCTAAAAGAAGTGATGGTATCTCCAGCTTGTGCATTATAATCGTAAAGTTTATAGAATTCATCATTTTCATAGAAGTAGACGATATTGTCTTCCTGATAAACGATTAAGTTTTCTTCATCTAAATTGTTATTGATGATACCACAGTTTTTTCCATCAATGATAATTTCATCCGTTACTTCAAAGGTGATTTTATTTCCTTCGCATTGACCTTCCCATGAAGGGTACCAACCTGAACCCTCACTCCAGCCTTCAAAGGTCCATTTAGTATCCAGAGTGCCAATCGGAGCTTGACTCCAACTAATAGATACAGTAAAAAGAAAAAACAAGGAAATTGGAAGTTTGTTCATGAGTCTATGATATAACATGTTTTATAAAAAGGTATGCTATTTAAAAATAGAAATTTTTGTAATTCTGTTAATTTTTAAATAGAACTTAGTCTTTCTGAATGCTTTAAGTTGTGTGTAATTCTGTATAAATATTTGCCGAAAGGCACCAGAATCCTGATTAAATCAAAGTCGGCTTACTAAACCGGGTTATAGATTCTTGCATGCTCAAAAGCCCATAACTCTGAATTTTAAGCTTATTTTTAAAAAAAGAATGCAGTGCTGCAACAAAACATGAATTTCCTGCACCTATAGTTATATACTAGTGTATCACTGTAGTCTTTTAAGGCATTTATGATTGATAAAAAACTGATAAAATCCTGTATTCGTGGCGATCGCAAGGCGCAACACACGCTTTACCAAGCAAATAAAATGTATTTGTTTGGTATCTGTATGCGATATGGGAAAGACCGACAAGAAGCTGAAGATATGCTTCAAGAGGGCTTTTATCGGATACTTAAGGACTTAAAGCAATTTTCTGGGGCTACCGAATTAAAAGCATGGATGCGGAAGGTGATGGTCAATAGTGCCTTGATGTATATCAGGAAACATCACAAATTGAAAGTGACGGGGATTGATGATTTTGTATTTGACTCCAAGGGGCCCAACGACACTAGTTTATTAAATCAAGATAGATCTAAAGCAATCATTTTCCTGATAAGACAATTACCAGCTGTCCAACAAACAGTTTTTAATTTAAGGGCAATGGATGAATACTCATTTAAAGAAATTGCATCGATGATGGGTGGTAACGAGGCCACTCTGAGATCACACTACTTGAGGGCTAGAAAAGCGCTTCAAGAATTACTCAAAAAAGAACTTAGCTGATATGAATGAAATGGACAAAAAGATGGAGGAATTTTTCCAGAAGTCGATGGAAGGATTTAATGATGCCCCTTCCGATATGGTCTGGGATCAACTTTCAGATCAACTAGACAGTGAGGAAACCGTTTTCACGAAAGTGTGGAAAAGAGTCAGATCGGTATTGCCGATGGCTATCTTACTACTCGGTTTTGGGGCATTATCACTTTACTCGTATTCGACCATCAATGGATTAAAAAATAGCAATAGTTTGTTGGAAATCAACAACCAAGAATTAAATGAATCTTTATCTATATTAAATCACGATAACAAAACTCTAGAAAATAAGAATAAGACTTTACACAATGATATTAAAACTCAACAAGAACAAGTTGTAGGAATCCAACAGAAGATAAAGAGTAGTCAAGCGATAAATAATAAATCTATATATAAACATGAAAATATTAATAAGAAACTCCAGTTGGCTGAAGCTTTAAATATGAGTTATGAGGCGCAATTATTCGCTTGCGCAAATGATCTAAATGACCTAAGCGCGCTATATACATCGGTTGTAAATAAACAAAGTGAAATCTTAGCTGGAAAAGGGATTATTGGAAGTCCTGGAGAAGGAAGCCTTGATGACGGAAATCTTGAAAAAGCAGGAGATGTGGGAAATGGAACATTGAAGAATCAGGTTGGAGAAATAATTGCTGAAAGTAGTAGAAGTATAGGTTTAAAAATTAAAGATTTTAATCCTTTAAATAAAATGCCTGATTTTAATTTAAGTGAATTGGGCGACAAGATTTCATTAGAAGGGCTTTCACTTGAAAAGTGGAAGCTTGATAATATTTTTGCCAAAACTGCAGAGAAAGAACTCGCAGGAAAATCTGTCACTGCAAACACTAGAGAATGGAAATATCGTTTTGGTGTGACAGGTAGAGCTTATAATACTTTTATCAAAGAGGGAGGAAATTTTAATTTCAGTACTTCTTATGGAGTCAAGCAAGAATTGACCTTTAGGGAAAGATGGAGTCTAACTCACTCAATTGAATATAATGAGCAGGAGTATTCAGTCAAGACGGATACTGGAGCCTTGTCAAGAGAAATCCTTGATGTATATCCTGATAGTCCGGGAGATTATGCAAATGTACGCTCTGTGAAATCACGTTCGACATATTTTGACTCTCAATTAGGGATAAAATATCAAAGACCAAGTAAGAAAGGAAATGTAGCCTACTTTGTCAACCCATCGGTCGTATGGCAGTTGTATTTGCCGCAAGAATTTAATTATGAATTAATCCAAGCGCAAGACCTTTTGGTGGAGCGTCGTGAGTATGTTGCATACTTGGGGTCGATAAATTTACAATTGGGAATGGAGCTTCCGTTGAATGAAAAAGTTGACTTTCAATTGGCCTTATTTGCTGAGAAAAGTATGATTGATTTGGGTTTTGATAATCAAGATTTAACGCTTGTTGGATTGAGGTCTTCCATACTTTTTGGAAAATAATTTAAGTGAGTTGCAACAAAAGTGAAAATACTTGCACCTATAGAAGTGTAAATATTTTTGAAACAAACAGATGTGAAAATAAGTATCTGATTAAAAAAGAAAAGCATGAAAAATTTAATTTTAATAGTAGGAATAGCATCGGCACTTTTTTTAAGCGCATGTGAGAGATCAGTTAATATTGGTTGTATATCTCCTGAAGGAAGTACTGAAACAAGAGTTGTTGATTTTGCAAATTTTGATAGAATCGAAATTGGTAGTGATGCTGATGTGTTTATCAGTGAGGGAGCAACGCAAGAAGTAGTTATTGAAGCTGCTACAAATATTATTGATCGTCTTGTTGCAGATTCAAGGGTAAATAATGATGAGTTAATTCTTGAAATTAATGGTTGTGATAAACTTAAAAATGGCGAATTAATTGTAAGAGTTACGATGCCTGAGTTAACTGGATTGGAAATAAATGGAGATGGATCTTATACTACAGAAGGGTTGTTTGCAAACGTAGAGAGATTGATTCTGGATATATCTGGTGATGGAGAAATGGACTTAGAGTTGGGGACTGTTGATGCGTTGAGTGCAAGCATTAATGGTGATGGGAGTATTGTGTGTAGTGGGACTGTTGATCTTGTTTCTGTTCGTATTTCGGGTGATGGTAATGTAGACTTGTTTGACATGCCAGCAAATCAACTGGATCTTAATATTCGTGGTGATGCTGAGTGTAGATTAAATGTTGTTGAGGAAATCGGTATAAGTATAACCGGAGATGGCGATGTTGAATGCATAGGAACAGCAGCTTTGCAGGAAATTGAAGTTTCTGGTGATGCTAGAATCAGAAATGGAGCTTTATTTACGGAAGTAACAACGATAGAATTGTCTGGTGATGGAATTATAGAAGTGCGTATCTCGGAGCGATTGGATGTGAATTTATCAGGTGATGGAGATGTTTGTTATAGGGGAGATGGAGTAGTGAATGTAGATATAAGTGGTGATGGTGCAGTTCAACCATGTAATTAATAAGGAGCTGGTATAATATTCTAAGGTACTACGTTAGGATAAAACTTCTGGGAAATCGCCCTGATTTCCCTATCGAATAACTTAAATCAAATTTGGAAAAATGAAAAAGCTTAAAATCTTAATGGGCATGCTATGTCTAATAATTAGTAATCAAACATTTGCGCAAGCGACATTACAGACTGAGAGAGTACAGACGGTGAGAGGTAAAGTGGTTGATGTCGAAAGCAAAATGGAGTTGATCGGTGCAAACATAAAAGTGTTTAATGGTGAAAATGTCATGGGCACAAGTAGTGATATCGACGGTACTTTTAAAATTGATAATGTACCTGTAGGGCGTAATGATATCGAGATCAGTTACTTAGGGTATGAGCCAGTTATTATGACTAGTGTCATGATAAATTCTGGGAAAGAAATGGTGTTGAATATAGAAATGGAAGAGTCGGCAGAAACCTTGGAGACTGTTGAGATTTCTGCCGAGAGTGCGATTGATAAAACCAAAGCGCTGAATGGATTTGCAACCTTAAGTGCTCGGACTTTTTCAGTGGAAGAGACTGCAAGATATGCGGGGGCGAGTTTTGATCCAGCGAGAATGGCACAGAACTATGCCGGAGTGAGTATTGGTGCTGGATCAGATCTTTTTAATGAAATCGTCATCCGTGGTAACTCGCCAGCCGGTGTTTTATGGCGACTTGAAGGTATTGAAATTCCTAATCCCAATCACTTTGGTAGCATGGGGAATTCTGGTGGAGCGATCAGTATGTTGAGTAGTTCTACCTTGAGCAATTCTGATTTTTATACAGGAGCTTTTCCGGCAGAGTTTGGGAATGCAACTTCAGGAGTTTTTGATTTAAATATGAGATCGGGTAACAATCAAAAACGTGAAAGTGCGGTGATGGTGGGTGCCCTTGGGGTTGAAGTTGCAACAGAGGGCCCGTTTAGTAAAAAGAGTAAGGCGTCTTATTTGATAAATTATAGGTATTCAACACTTGCACTGTTACAAGCCACAGGAATTAATCCAGTTGGGGATGTGCTTCCTACTTACCAAGATTTATCTTTTAAGGTGAATGTGCCGACGAAAAAAGCAGGAACATTTTCTCTTTTTGGATTGGGAGGAGACAATCTTGCAGCTAATGATCCAGTGAAAGATTCTACGCAATGGGAAAGTAAGTATGATAATGAAGGCTTTGCCGAACGTATAGGGATGGCGACGTTAGGTTTGTCACATCGCTTCTTGATTAATGACAATAGTTATGTAAGAACTGTTGCTATGGTTGCTGGAGAAAAAGAAGATGACTTTGTTTATTTTTTGGAGGACGACTATAAGCAGTTGGATGTATTTGATCAAAAGATCCGTCAAAAAACTTTAAGAGTAAATAGTCTTTATCACAAGAAGGTTAATGCAAAATTGAATTTTAGAATTGGTGGAATTTATACTGCTAAAAACTTTGACCTAAGGGTAGATGAGTTACCAGACAACTCTAAAGTACTTGAAACATTTTTTACTGGGAATGGGAAGATGGACTTTTATCAGTTCTATGCACAGTCGAAGTATAAGTTTACGGATAAGTTGAGTATGAATTTTGGAGTTCACTATAGTCATATTGGCTTGAATAATAAGTTTGCGATTGAACCAAGATATGCGGCAAGTTATAAATTGGGGAAAGGGATGGAGCTGAGTGTAGCGAGTGGATTGCATAGTAAGCTTGAGCATATGTCCTTATATACTTTACAAGGGGTCCATCAAGAGGTCGGCCAGGTCAATGAGAAGAGGGACTTGGGTCTCACCAAGTCATGGCATAATGTTATCGCGTTTGATAAGGTGTTCAATTCAAAGTTGAGAATTAAAACAGAAGCTTATTATCAGTACTTATTTAATATTCCGATTATCAACGATAGAGCTTCAACTTTCACTATTTTAAACGCCTTTGATATTTGGGATTATTTTGGCTTGTCAGATTTGGTGCAGGAAGGTACAGGGAGAAATATCGGTGTTGATGTAACGGTTGAGCGATTCTTTGCAGATAACTACTATTTTTTAATTACAGGATCATTGTATGATTCAAAGTATAAGACCTTGAGCGATAAGTTTTACAATACTAGGTTTAATGGAAACTATCAGTTGAATGTTTTAGCTGGAAAAGAATGGTTGGTTGGCAAGAATGATAATATTTTTGGATTCAATGGAAAGGTTGTTGCTTCTGGAGGAGGTCGTTATACTCCTTACGATCTACCAGCATCAATTGCAGCGGGGGAGTCAGTAAAATTTAGGGATAGACCTTTTGAATCAAAGTCAATTCCATATTATCGTTTGGATCTTGGATTAAGTTATAAGATTAATAAAAAGAATGTGACACACACGATTATGATTGATGTGCAGAATGTGACCAATAGAGAGAATTTATTTGGTGAGTATTTTGATGAGAGTACCTTGCAATTGGAAAGAGATACGCAAACGGGATTGTTTCCGTTTATCAATTATAGGTTTGAGTTTTAGGAGCTAGAGATTTATTAGGATTTAAGTTGTTTCATATAGATTAGTAATGATTGTCTATGAAAGGGCTCTTCTTTAGGGAGGGGCCTTTTTTGTTTGGGCTGGTTTTGTTAATTGTGAAGGTTGACTGATTTAGACTTTTTGTTATCTTAAGCTTTGTTTTAAATAAATAGAAAATTATGCTAAGTCAAATTCAACGTTTTATCGTAATCACCATTCTGATATTTGTATACCAATGGGTTGGATCTCAGGCGACAAGTTCTGGGTGGGTAGCCTCAATATCTGGATCTGGAGGACATCTAGTAAGTGATATTGTTTCAGATCTAAATGGGAATGTATTTACAATCGGCAATTTTGATGGGACGTCAGATTTTGGAGGTACAACATTAAGCTCATTTGGAGGAAGAGATGTTTTTATTACTAAACATACATCTGAAGGAGAACTAGTCTGGGTTCAAAGATATGGAGGGAGTGAAAACGATCTTGGTTTTAGCTTGGACATTAGTGATGGTGGTGAGATCTATGCGGTAGGTTATTTTGAAGGAACAGCTGAATTCGATTCAAATACTTCATTGAATAGCGCTGGGGGACAGGATATTTTTGTGTCCAAACTCTCGTCAGATGGAGCACTGATATGGGTAAAGCAAATTGGAGGCTCTAGCACCGATGAAGCTAATTCTGTTGCTATAGATAAAAATGAGGATATATATGTTGTTGGGAGATTTGTTGGAACAGTTGATTTTGATCCTAATTCTGGTTCTGAAACCTTACAGTCATTTGGGGGTCCAGATGCGTTTGTTTTGAAATTAACAGAAGATGGTGAATTTCTATGGGCCCTTGATTTTGGGGATAGTGGTAACGAAGAGTGTGAGGTGGTAAAGATTGATGGTGAAAACAATGTTGTGATCACCGGTAATTTTAGTGGAGTGACGGATTTTGATCCAGGGCCACAAGAGTTTGAATTATATGGAGATGGAAATGCAGATCCATTTTATTTAAAATTGGATTCTGAAGGTTCTCTAATTTGGGTAAAGTCGTTTACTAGCTCAGAATTTGTTTATTCTGCCGATCTAGATATTGATGAAGACAACAACATAGTTGCTCATGGTTTTTTCAGGGGAGATATTAATTTTGATCCAAATAATTCAAGTAGTATAATTCCTTCGATCGGGGTTGAAGATTCATTTACGGTAAAAATGGATTCAAATGGAACTGTAAGCTGGTCAAGAATTATTGGTGGTGATTTCATTGAATTTGGATATGGAGTTGCAGTCGATTTTATTGGTGATGTTTATGTGACAGGCTTTTATCACAACGATCCAATATTTGATCAGGTAGGAGGAACAGTAAGTCTTCCGTCTGCTGGAATAGAAGATACCTATATTGTAAAGTATGACAGAGAAGGTAATTTTGTTTGGGCTAAAAGAACAGGTGGATCATCAAGTGATTCAGGGTATGGAATAGATATAAGTCCTTCAGGAGATATTTTAGTGGCTGGAAATTATTGGGGAACTTCTGATTTAGACCCTGAAGAGGACGGCTCATTAAATTTGCAATCTTCTGGCTTATCGGATTTATTTATTCTTAAAATTGACCAAATAGTATCCTCAGTAAATGACATCAAATTAAGTGAATATGTTTCGGTCAGTCCAAACCCATGTACTGATATAATTAACATTACATCTGATTTTGAATTCCCTCTTAATGCCTCCTTGATTAACTTGATGGGGGAGCAAATAATAACACCAATTATTATTGATAGAAAGGAGCGGGTTTTAGATTTACAAACAGTACCCAATGGCTTGTATTATTTAATCCTAGATTCTGGGAGGGAAATAATAACAAAGAAAATCGTGAAGATATAATGCTATAACCAGTTGAAGATAATTTAATTATGTTCTTTGAAGTTGATAGTAAATAATCAGTAAACCTTGGGAGTGGTAATTCTGAATTAAATACTACTTCTGATAATTGTAAAATTTAACAAAAATGAATTCGAAAATAGAGCATGGGAAGTATGCAGTAATTTTGGGTGGATTAACTCTTGTTCTGTTCTCTGCTAAACCATATATATTAGACTTAATCGAACCGGCAAAATCATTAGGTGAGCTCATTGGCGAAAATGCAAAAGACTTAATAGGAACTCTGAGAGGGGAAGGGGAGATTGAATCAGTGAATTCAAAGAGAGAAACTTGGTCTAATATTATAACGATATTTTCATTTGTTCTTTTTGCCGGAACTCTAATTTTCTCAACTAAAGTATTCCAAAGTGATGAGAGAAAATTAATGGGGATAATGGGTGGACTACTTGCAGTAATCGGTTTGGTAATGTATATATCGCATTTGGCCATTGGTTTAATTGGATTTGCTGTAATTGCCATTTTAGTTGTTGGGATTGTAATGTTTGAAGGATTTTAAGACGATGGTTCATTTATATTTTTACTCCGCCATTTAGAGGGTTACAATTAAGCTTTGTTTCATCAAACTAATTAATTAGTTATATAACTATCAAGTTAGTTGCATAACTAATGAATTAGTTGTAAGTTTGTTTAGGAATGTTTCTAACACTAAATATTAACTAATAAAACGAGCAAAATGAGAGCAATATTCATTGATGAAATAGCAAAATCTATAATCAAAAAGATAAGAGATTTTAACCCTCTATTTGCCATCTTAATTGTAATCCTTCCAAATGTAAGCTTTGCACAAGGTGACTTTAGCGTTAAAAACCTTAATAATAAAATGCAAGTTGTTTCTTTTAATAATTATTTGCCGGATGCAAAAGTAGATTCAGGTTATTTTTCAATGGACGAATGGGATGATTTAAGTTGTGTACAATTGTCGGATGAAACAAAGAGAAAAGATCAGCACTATATGATTGAAAATTGTTTTAATGTTGACGAGTTTATTAAAATAAGCAATGGGGGCATGTCAATAGAAAGGCGGTCTGGAGTTTTAAATTTTCACAGTTTCAAAAATGAGAAAGGTCAGTTTAGTTTTAAAAAGAACAAGGAATTTGTCGATTTTTTGAATGAAAAAAATATTGACTTAGATAATGACTTATATTATTTCAAACTGTTTTTGGGTGATACAGATAGTAGTTATGTACTAGATATTATTAACCTTGGATTTCAACCGACTATAACAGAGTTAGGAAGATTGGTATGGCATGATGCTAGTATATTATTTATAGAAGAGATGAGTGAAATGTTCCCAGAATTTAATTTAAATGATATATCTCAAATGAGCGCTCATAATGTTAATATAGAACATATCCGTCAGTTTAGAGAAATGGGAATTCTGAAAATGGATTTACATTCTATTAAAAAAGCTGCTTCTTATAAAATCACTCCAGAAATAATTCAGGAACAAAGAAGAAAGGGAAATGATTTTGAAGATCTGAGGTCTTATGTAAAGTTGTTTAAGAAGTAGAATTTTGAATATTTGTTGAGTACTCATGTGGCAGGGTGATTTACTGCGAATGAAAGATTTTCTCATTTTATTCCTGACCAGCTATCTCATAATTGTGTGTGTGTTAGATATTTATTCCTTGAGATAAACAATTTGAAATTTTCCTTGTTTAAATATTAAACAAACATCCTCTTCCGTCTTAGACGACGATTGGTAAATTCTGGTAAGATTTCAATAATGACTATGAAAAAATCGAACATCAATTTCTTTAAAGTTCTAAGCATTTTCACATCAGTCCTATTTGTTTATTTGTTTTTCTTGTTACTATTAGGCTCTGAATCTTTTCTCAAGGATTTAGGATTACAATCATCAGTCACAACTTTTTTTCTTGCTAAAAGAGCGTCCATTTTCATGCTTGGTATTTCTGTTTTGATGTTTGGCTCTAGGAATTTAACGCACTCTAAAGCTAGGCAAGTTATTTGTTTGGCAACGGGGATTACCATGCTGGGATTAGCTTGCATGGGCACTTATGAATTGATGATGGGGAACATAAATTCATCAATTATGCCTGCTATTGTTATTGAAGTGATATTAGGAATTTCTTTTGGGGCAGTTGTTTTTCAGAATAACAATGCTAAAGTAATTCCTATATAGTGATTGAACGGAATTAGTTGGTATTATGGTTCATTAAGAAATGTTATCCCAAGATTTTAATCTAAAGTTGGCAGTAGTTAGACCATGTGGTTGATTTAATCAAGGTTCTTTTAAAATGTGGTCTCTTTATTGATGGACAGCATAAAATATTGTCTTTGCGCAATTGATTGGATTAATATATCTCAAAAATCGTTCGTTGAATTAGATAATATTTTATAATTTAATGTTTTACGAACAAAAGATAGCTAATCAATGTCCCAAACCGAGTCCTGTAAACATCATTCTGGTTGCCAGAAAAAAAGGGCTAGTTATACATCATGGCTACCCGCAATCTTCATAGCCATCTTGCCCAAATGCCCATTCTGTATTATGGCATATTCAGGAGCAATGTCCATGTGTAGTGGTAATATGTTGTTTCCTAACGCAGATGCATACTCAGGATATATCATCATCGGACTTTCTATCCTCATTCTATTAAGCGTACTATTAAATAATAAAGGCACCAAGACTTGGATTGCCGCATTTATTGTCACGATAGGAATCAGTTTATTAGTAATGAGTCAGTATCTGACTATGTCAGAGCCTTTATATTATGTAGCAAGTTTTGTTCTATTCTTTGGAATCTGGTACAACGGAAGTTTTACTTTTTTCTACAGAAAATATTTTAAATCGAAAATTAATTCCAACACGTCAATTATAAATTAAACATATGATAGCCGAAAATTTTCACTATGAAGCACCGTCCACATTGGAAGAAGCTATTTCCTTGTTACATGAACACGGAGATGATGCAAAAATTCTAGCAGGTGGACATAGTTTGATACCTATGATGAAGCTGAGATTCGCATCTCCTACTCATTTGATTGATATCAACAATATTCCAGGTCTTTCTTATATCAAGGAGGAAGATGGTCTATTAAAGATAGGCGCCATGACCAAAGAAGTGGAAGTGGAAGATTCAGAAACGATAAAAAGTAAGTATCATGTTTTTATTGATGCGACAAAATTAATTGCTGATCCTCAAGTCAGAAACTTTGGAACACTAGGAGGAAACTTAGCACATGGTGATGCAGCCAATGATCATCCTGCAGTGATGTTTGCTTTAGGCGCATCTGTTGAAATCACGGGCAAGGAAGGAAAGCGTGTAGTTTCAATTGATGATTTCTTTCATGGATTCTATACAACCGCAGTTCAGCATGGCGAAGTATTGACAGAAATACAAATACCAGCTGCCAGCGGAAATTATGGTACCGCATATCATAAGGCCGAACGAAAAGTAGGGGATTATGCAACAGCAGGAGTCGCTACGATGGTTCAGATTGGGGATGATGGAAAATGCACTAAAGCTGGAGTCGGATTGACCAATGTGAATAGTGTGCCTATGCGCTCTAGTCGTTCGGAGCAAGTCTTGATAGGCAGTGATCTTTCAGAAGCCGTGATCAATGAAGCAGCTAGATATGCATCGGAAGATTGTAATCCATCAAAAGATCTAAGAGGAGATGAAGAATATAAAAGACACTTAGTTAAAGTGATAACAAAACGAATGCTTAACCTAGCTATTTCAAGAGCTAAAAACCAAGGATAAAATGAAGAAGAATATAACATTTAAAGTAAACGGGACAGAACATTCAGTTGAGGTTGAGCCAAGGGAATTATTGATACATGTCATACGTGAGAAAATATCGTTGACAGGATCACACATTGGATGTGATACTTCTAGTTGTGGAGCTTGCACGATCCTTATCAATGGAAGGTCAGCTAAGTCTTGTACGATTCTAGCAGTACAAGCTAATGGGAAGGAAGTAACAACCGTGGAAGGATTGGCTACCGCTGAGGGCTTACATCCAATCCAAGAAGGATTTAGATTGAACCATGCATTGCACTGTGGTTTTTGTACAGCAGGAATGATGCTAAGGGCGATAGAGCTTTTAGAAAAGAACCCAAATCCGACCGAAGATGAAATTCGTTGGGGAATATCTGGAAACCTTTGTCGATGTACAGGATATAATAATATCGTAAAAGCAATACAATGGACATCTGCAAAAATGCAAGGAAGAGAGCTTCCGTCCACTGAACCACAATTTGTTTAATTCCAATTTTAAAAAAGAAAAAAGTAAGTCATGATAAAATGTAAAACATCCAAGGAAATAGGTGGCATGGGTCATTCCAAATTACGGAAAGAAGATGCAAGATTTATCCAAGGAAAAGGAAATTATGTCGATGATGTAAAATTACCCGGCATGCTTTATATGGACATCGTTAGATCTCCATACGCTTACGCAAAAATAAAATCAATTGATTCTTCCAAAGCATTAGAGATAGAGGGTGTAATTGCAGTTGTCACTGGGAAAGATCTTGAAAAATATGGTTTGCACTGGATGCCGACCCTCATGTCAGATACTCAGATGGTATTGCCTACTGACACCGTTATGTACCAATCACAAGAAGTGTGTGCAGTGATCGCAACAGATCGATACATTGCGAGAGATGGAAAGGAAGCAGTCATTGTTGATTACGAACCGATGAAACCTGTAATGGATCCATTTAAATCAATGGATGAGGATGCCCCTATCCTTAGGCCAGATCAAGAAGGGAAAGAAAATAATCACATTTGGCATTGGGAAGTAGGAGATAAAGAAAAAACGGCAAACATTTTTGATACGGCAGACGTAACGGTAAAGCAACAAATGCATATTCCGAGAATCCATGTTGCCTCCATTGAAACTTGTGGTTGTGTAGCATCTTATGATAAGGTGGATAATCACCTCACCATGTATATGACGACGCAAGCTCCACATGCAATACGTACAGTGATAGCATTGGTTGCAGGTCATGTTGGCTTGACAGAAGAAAAGATAAGAGTAATTTCTCCGGATATTGGAGGTGGATTTGGTGGTAAGGTTCCTGTTTATCCAGGATACGTGATTGCCATTGCAGTTTCCTTTTTAACAGGGGCGCCGATCAAGTGGATTGAAGATCGATCTGAGAATTTACAAGCAGATTCATTTGCAAGAGATTATCATATTACTGCTGAGATGGCAGGAACAAAAGATGGTAAAATTCAAGCAACTAGATTTAAGGTTTTAGCAGATCATGGTTATACTGACGCTTCCGCAAATCCTTCTAAGTTTCCAACAGGATTATTTTCTATCGGGACGGGCTCGTATGATTATGGAGCGGCCTACATGGAGGCAGATGCTGTTTACACAAATAAACCACCTGGGGGAGTAGCGTATAGATGTTCATTCAGAGTTACAGAAGCGGTACACGCTATCGAACGAATGACAGATATGTTTGCTAAAGAAGTAGGAAAAGATCCAGCTCAATTGAGAATGGAGAACTTTATCAAGAAAGAAGATTTCCCTTGGGCATCACCTACTGGTTGGTCCTATGATAGTGGTGATTACCATGCGGGACTTAAGTTGGCCATGGATACGGTTGGTTATGATGAACTTCGAAAGGAGCAACTTGAACTACGTAAGCAAGGTAAATTAATGGGGATCGGAATATCAACATTTACAGAAGTGGTGGGAGCAGGTCCTGCAAAGGATTTTGACATACTGGGAATCAAGATGTTTGATAGTGCAGAAATAAGAGTGCACCCAACAGGAAAAGCGATTGCAAGATTTGGAACCAAGTCACAAGGTCAAGGGCATGAAACAACCTATGCGCAGATTATTGCAGAGGAACTTGGAATCCCAATGGAGCATATCCAAATTGAAGAAGGAGACACAGATACAGCACCTTATGGTCTTGGTACTTATGCGAGTAGAAGTACGCCAACAGCAGGAGCTGCTGCGGCAATGGCTGCTCGTAAATTAAGAGACAAAGCAAAGAAGATTGCAGCGCATTTACTTGAAGTAAGTGAGCAGGATTTAGAGTGGGAGGTAGGTAAGTTTTTTGTAAAAGGAGCACCTGAAAAATCAAAAACAATACAAGAACTTGTTTTTGCCGCTTACACCAATCATCCAGAAGGAATGGAAGGAGGATTTGAGGCAACTCACTATTATGATCCACCAAACTTAACTTTCCCTTCAGGAGCTTACATCTGCATTGTAGATATTGATCCAGAAACTTGTGATATTAAAGTGAGAAGATTTGTAGCAATTGATGATTGTGGAAACATTATTAATCCGATGATTGTCCAAGGTCAAGTGCATGGTGGGTTGACGCAAGGAATTGCCCCAGCGATGTATGAAGAATTGATTTATGACGATGCAGGAAATATTCTGAACGGAACATTTATGGATTACTTGGTGCCAACTGCAGTAGAATCTCCAAGTTGGGAAACTGGGCATACGGTAACACCTGCACCTCATCACCCGATCGGAGCGAAAGGGGTAGGAGAGTCACCTACGGTAGGGGCCCCGCCTGCTATTGTAAATGCAATAGTAGATGCAGTTCATCATTTAGGCATAAACCACTTGGAGATTCCCGTAACACCATTTAAGTTGTTCAAGGAATTGAAGTCTGTAGGCTACTTTGATGAAGATGCCTAATTGAAATTAATATTGATAATTAACGATTAGTGTCACTTCTAGATGATGGTTGTGGCACTAATCTCATTTTAAAATAATATATGAATACATTAATAGAAAAGGTATTTGAAATAGACCAGCCGATAGATGCGGTTTGGAAAAACCTTGCTGACCCAACGGAAATAGTTGTCTGTGTTCCCGGTGCTGAAATCACTGAAAAATTAGATGATAAAAATTATAAAGGAGCCGTTGTCACAAAGTTTGGTCCGATAAAAGCTGCCTACGCAGGTGATATTGAAATTATCGAACTCGATGAAGAGAATAAAAAAATGGTTCTAAAGGGTAGAGGATTGGATAGTAAGGGAAAGGGATCCGCAGACATGATTATGAACGGAACGCTTATTGAAAAAGATGGAAAAACTCAGGTAACTTTCAGTATGGATATTACGATCATTGGAATGCTGGCTCAGTTTGGTTCTAGATTAATCAATGATGTATCTGATAATTTACTTGATCAATTTGTGGTTAATTTTAGGTCTAAATTGGAAGGTAACGAAGTAGATAATACCATGAAAGCAGGTTCGATGTTAGGAACAGTAGCGAAGAGTATTTTTGGGGGTAAGAAATAAACCATGATAAATAGTCCTAAAGATTTAATTCCCATCATAGATAATTTGGGATATGTAATAGAAGAAGATCTTGCAACGGTTTTATTTCTGATGATGAAATTGGAAAAACCACTATTGCTTGAAGGTAATCCTGGTGTAGGTAAAACCCAGATAGCATATATTCTGTCAGAGTATTTAGGCTATGATTTAATTCGGCTACAATGTTATGAAGGTCTTGATGTGAACAATGCCATTTATGAATGGAACTATCAGAAGCAATTGTTGGCCATTAAAATTCATGAGTCAAGCTCAAAGTCAGAACAAGAGAAAGAGGAAATGATTTTTGGTAGAGAATACCTGCTAGAAAGACCTTTGCTTAAAGCGATAAGTTCCGAAAGGCCAAGTATTTTATTGCTGGATGAGATAGACAGAGCTGATGAAGAGTTTGAAGCTTTTCTATTGGAGTTGTTGTCTGAATTTCAAATTTCAATTCCAGAATTGGGCACGATAAAAAGTACTCAGACACCACTGGTTATTCTTACTTCTAATAGGAGTAGGGAGTTGAGTGATGCTTTAAAAAGAAGATGTCTTTACCATTGGGTGGACTATCCATCAATGGAGAAGGAAATGAAAATCATCAAGAAGCATCAACCAAATATTGAATCCAAATTGGCTGAACAAATTGCCGAGTATATTCAAGGAATAAGAGAATTAAAGCTCGATAAAAAACCTGGGATTGCAGAGACGATTGATTGGGCAAAAGGCATTGCGACTTTAAATGGAGGCAAGACTGCCATGTATAATAGTTTATCCTGTTTGTTGAAATCAAATGAGGATATTAAGAAAGTAAAGAAAGAATTTTTTAATCAATAAATCTTATAAATTATGTCACTGAAAGAATACGAAGAGTTAAAGGAAATAAGATTAGAAGAAGGAAGGAAAAGTAATGCACATTATAAAAATGTTGACTTGCCTGGAAGGCGTACACTAGAAAAGCCTGCTGATGAAGTGAGGGCTAGGATTGCAGCGATGAAAGCGGAGAAGGATAAGGTTTATAACATCAAAAAGTAGATTCAAGACTAAAGACTGACTACTTAATACTGAACATTATCAAACACTACACCGATTACACTTCATTTTCTGAGGCCTTTGTTGAATTTTCGCAACTTGCTCGATACGAGGGGTTTTCGATTGGTATTCAATGTACAAAAGATGCGATTTCTGCCGCATTGAATCAACTCTGGTTGGACAAAGATATTTTTGAGCATGCTTTGATGGCTTTGTTCTGTAAAGAAGAAGATGAGCGCGAGGCGTTTTCAAGTTTGTATAAAAAATTCTGGAGGCACCGAGGCACCATCATTAAAGATACTCGTACTCACAAAAACAAAAGTACGAGTAATGCTAGGAAAGCCAGCTCGGCTGTCATGGTCGGAAAAGGAGATACCAATCAAGAAGACTCTGGCGAGGAGTCAAAAACAACCTCTGGCGCTAATACAGATGAGACTGCAAAACGAACAGACTTTTCGTTGCTGAGTGAAAAACAAGCTGACGAGTTAGATGCCATTTCTGAAAAGCTTGTCAGAGAAATGAGCCTAAGAATCAAGCGAAAGCGCAAACAAGCCAAGAAGGGGCAAATCAATATCGCCGATTCAATAAGAAAGAATATTCAAAATGGCGGCACCATCATTAATCTCCAAAAGAAAGATCGTAAAAAAGATAAGTTTCGATTATTGATCATGCTTGATGTAAGTGGATCAATGGATAAATATTCATTTTATCTGCTTAAGTTTTTGTGGGCTCTCCGATCACATTTCAAGCAAGTAGAGGTATTTACCTTTAGTACCAAGTTGGTGAGAATTACTGATTTTATTTCAGAGAAAAACATGGCTTTGGCCTTGTCAATGGTCTCCTACAATGCCAAGCACTGGTCTAGCGGAACCAAAATAGGTGAATCCTTACAGACGTTTAATGATAACTATTCCAAGAAGTATTTAAATGGCAAAACCATGACCTTGGTATTAAGTGATGGGTTAGACACTGGAGAGCCTGAAGTATTAGAAACCGCCATCAAACAAATAAAACTCAGGTCCAAGAAATTGATCTGGTTAAACCCTCTTAAGGGTATGAAAGGGTATGAGCCAATACAAATAGGTATGAAAACGGCATTACCATCTGTAAATCATTTTGGTTCGGCCCATAATTTTAATAGCTTGCTTGAGTTAGAAAATATACTATCCTATGCGTAACGAGTTTGTCGATAAAATCATTTCACTGAGAAACAGCACAGAAGCTTATGCCACCGCTATGATTGTGAGGCGTAAAACGCCTTCTTCTGGGAAACCAGGAGATCAAGCAGTTATAACAGCTGATGGGCAGATTCATGGTTGGATAGGAGGAGGATGCACCCGAGGCATCGTATTAAAAGAAGCCTTGCTTGCCATGAAAGATCGTAAGCCGAGACTGGTAGTCATCAGTCCAGTTAAAAGAGTTTCAGATTTCCCAAACACAAAAATATACAGCATGACTTGTCAGAGTGGAGGAGAAGTAGAAGTCTACATCGCACCCGTACTTCCAAAACCTCAAATTATTGTTTTTGGTAATTCTCATATCGGAATGGCATTAGCCAAAGTGGCAAAGGCAATGGATTATCGTGTTGACGTGGTCCAAAATGATGTTGACAAAGAAGTATATCCTACTGCAGATAATATTTATGCAATCGCAGATTTTGAAATTACTGACGAACATCAGAAAAGTTATACCGTTGTCTGCACTCAGGGAGAAGGTGATCTTGAAGCATTAGCAACTGCATTGAAAATGGATAGTCAATATTTGGCATTTGTGTCAAGCCCAATAAAGGCACAAGCGATTTATACTGACCTAAGGGAGCAAGGAGTTACTTTTGATAAATTAAAAACGATAAAGAGTCCAGCTGGGTTAGATCTAGGAGCCAAACTTCCGGAAGAAGTTGCCATAAGTATCTTGGCAGAAATCATCAAGAAATTCAGAGATGAGTCCCAAAAGCAAAGTGCCGGAAAAGAAGAAATCCTGACGATTCCAAATGATGAGTTCTACATGAATCCAGTCTGTAATATTCCAATCAAGAAAAGTACTGCCAAGTATGTCTTGGAACATGCGGGACAGAAAGTTTACTTCTGTTGTGATGGTTGTAAGGTGAGCTTTGAAAAGAATCCGGCGGCTTATATTGCGGGTTGATTATAATGCAGAGTTTGATTTTAATTATAGCTTATTCATTGAGGAGTATTAGCTTGTTTGGATATAATAAGCTTAGCTAACATTTGAAAAATATGAACTATAACCTATCTGAAATTAAAAACACATAGGGAATAAAATTCGGTTGTAAACTTGAAAAAATGATTTTGCATCAAAATTATTCGTTCTCTATCTTTTGTTACTTCCCATTTTTTTGTCTGCCCAAAACATTCATTTGTGGAATGGAGAAACTGGTGATGACCTACTCTGTCAAACCAATAATTATTTTGAAGTCAATAATGTAGAATCCTTTTCTGGGAAAAGTTGTCTAGAAGCATGTTTCGATAATTGGAATGGGGCATCATTGTAGTTAGGGAATTGCTCTTATTATCGAAAGAATATATCCACTCTGGAGTACCTCAGACATTTAAAGTTAAACGCTCATCAATAGCTCTCACCAAGCATCTCATATTTTTGACTATTTTTAAGCAACAGTATTTTCACGAATTGACGTTGTGCTTAATGTAAAAATAACGAAATGACAATAACCTACGACAAGTACTATCAGACAGAAAACTTATTCGGAGAGCCTTATGCCGAATTAATTGAATTTTTTGGTGGCTATTCTAAAAAAGGAAAATTACTTGACTTGGGTTGCGGACAAGGAAGAGACGCAATTGCATTAGCTCGAATGGGTTATGATGTTAAGGGAGTTGACAGCTCAAAAGTTGGAATTGACCAAATGAACGAATTTGGAGAAGCAAACAACCTCAATTTGGTTGGACTAGTCGCAGATATTTATGACTTTGATCAGTTTGACAAGTTTGACTTTATCCTTCTCGACAGTATGTTTCATTTCGCGAAAACCGACAAGGAAAAAGAAGTCGGACTAATCCAAAAAATCATTGCAGAAATTAAAATTGGGTGTTTAGTAGTTATTTGTATTCAAGATACAGGAAAAAAAATCCAAATTCTGAACCAATCAATCGACTCTGAAAAACAATTAGAACGATTAGTTGACAAGAAATTCAAATATACTTTTGAAGATGCAGAAAGTGGACATAAATCCGAGACTGCTTATAGAATGATAGTAGTTAAAAAATGAAAACACTAGGAGCAACAATAGATTTATTGAATCAAGATTTTAAATTACTGAAAGGCTCAACCTAAAACAATATTTCATTTTCTTTAAGAATTAGTTAGCTTTACGAAACTCCAAAAATGAGGTGTCTTAGGACCTATTGCTACTTTGTGACTATGATCTAATGCCCTTTTATCTCCAGGATTAAAAACATTTGAACGCATTCGTCCTATTTCGAAATTAGCTTAAGCTCTATTCTCCTTCTCCATAGGTGGCATTAAAAACTTTGAAGGAATTATTTCACTTTCACCATCACCATACCAGAATCTACTAAACCAACTTCTTTTTTCTTCTGTAGGTAGCCTCCATAGTAATCTAAGTTCTGCTTCTTTTAAGGCATTAAAGTATTTTATGGTAATGTTATATTTTTTGTCAGCTTCCAAATATATCTTTCCTTCTGAAATTCCAACATCATTTAATTTCCAATTTGATATCACAAGAACATCTTCAATGTAAACAAGAATTCCATCATCAACTCTAGCAGAAAATGTAATGGTTCCTGATTTTGGAGTTTTCAAAAATCCAGTATACAATACAGAGCAGTTATCCGGCTCTAGCCCATCAATCGGTGGTTCTTGATTCCAATAAAAATCAAGATTGGAGACAAATTGTGTGCCCACATATTTCTCGAAATTAATTCCATTGTAATAGTCAGCTTTTAAAGAACCTTGGGCGGTTAATGAAGTAACAGCAAGAACTAAAAACGCTAATAATATAAATAGTTGTTTCATGCTAGATGTAATTTCAGATTATCCAATGCACTATTTAAGTAAAATACTAAATATGATTTAATTTCTTAGAGCGAAGTCTTGATATATTCGATGAATGAGGTAAATAGATTGAAAAATCCTATTTCCTTTTTTTTAGAAAAATATAAATGAAAATTTGGCTAAGGTGATAAAAGATAATCAAAATTTGTATTTAATTACATTCATCTTTCATGCAGGGAAAGACTAAATTACGAAGAGGACTTTAAGGTGAAATTTTAATTTCGCTCCAAAGATCATAAGTGAATGTAATAAACCCATAAAGACAACAGCTGTACCCGCTGAGATTACGCTATTTGAATAATGTAAACCGATAATTATGTATAACAATAAACTTGACGCAGTTTACTTTAATAATTTAAGTAAAGGGCATTTCCCAGAATTAATGGGAATAAATGTTACGCAGATGGAAGAAGGGAAAGTAATCGCAGAAATGTCAGTGAAAGAGGAATTTTTCGCACCAAATGGATTTTTGCATGCAGGCAGCATTGTTACTTTTGCTGATACTATTGCAGGCTATTCAACTTTAGCACATTTACCTGAAAATGGTAAATTATTTACAACCTTAGAGCTAAAGAGTAATTTCATAAAAGCGATAAGAAAAGGTAAGTTGAAAGGTGAGTGTTTTGCGGAACATTTAGGTAGAACAACTCAAGTATGGAGGGTAGTAATTAGAAACATGGAAACAGAAAAAAAGATTGCTCTATTCTCTTGCACGCAATTAATTATTTACTGATGTAAATTCCTCCAAAACAATATTAACCAATCTTAACAATAAGATACGCCGGCAAACCACTTCGTAGCTGAGAGAGTTTGCCGTAAACTATCATTCCTCCTGAGTAATTATAAAAGAAAGAAATAGACAATAAAGCAAATGATGGATAAGTCTTATAGTAGTTAGATCGGAAAGCTTAGTTTTTGTTATTCAAGTATCTCGTGATTTAATTGTTGAATATTCATCTTAGTAACTATTCATTCACCGTATTCAGACATCTAAGTCTAAATTTCTGATTTGTAACAGCTATAAACTTTTGATATTCAATGGAGATAGTTTATTTTCACTTCCATTGATTTCCTATATATCTAAGTCACATATAGGCAAAAGATGATTCTCCCTTATTTTAATTTGTTAATGTGAAGGAATTATGAATTCTAAGTCATGTCTAAAAGTCTTCTTAGTAAGTTTCTTAATGCTGTTTTTAACAGGATTAACAGGACAAGATACGGGTTCAAAGATTCAAGAAAAAATGCTGTCTTTTTCATCCTCTGAACAGGATTCTATTCTGTTCTATAGAAATCTTTTGGCCGTAGAATACCGAAACCGAAGCCAATATATACAAGCAAAGAATGAATTCATACTATGTGCAGATGCATTTAATAATATAGGCAAGGACTCAATGGAAGCTGTTATGTATAACGCCTTAGGTGATGTATGTATGTTAATGGCCAAATATGATAGTGCTCAGTATTTTCATCATAAAGCACTGGACATTAGGAACTCTAGAAACGATATCTTTGGCTTAGGCGCCTCGTATTTAAACATAGGAAATGTTTATTTGACTCAATCTTCGTTTGATACCGCATTAATCTATTACAATAAATCACTGGAAAACTTTGAACTAATACAAGACAGTTTGCGGTTAGCTTCAGTGTATAACAATATTGGTGCGATACATAGTTATATTGGAAATACTGAAGAAGTAGTTGAGTATTGGAAAAAATCTCTTTCAATAAAAGAGGCATTAAAAGATAATAAGGCTATTGCTGTGTCAAAAAATAATTTGGCAAAAATATATTTAAGTCAAGGGAAGTTGGATTTAGCAGAAGAGTATCTCGTTGATGCAATATCAATTAAGGAGCAATTAGGAAGTGTAGAAAGCTTAGCAACTAGCTATTTTAATCTGGCTGAAATTTATACATTAACAGATAGACCAGATGCTTTTTTAAGTACCCTTAAAAAAGCGAAAATTATTATTGAAAATTCATCAAGTGCTTATCTAAATGCTGAGCTTAATATCAAGCTTGGTAGTTATTATTCGTCTTTAAATAAAATAGATTTAGCAGAAGATCATTTAAAGAAGGCTATTAAAATTGCTGAAGGAGGAAAATTAAATGAATCGCAGTTACCGGCTTTAGAAAAAATGGCTGAGTTATATAAAAATAAGGGCGCATACTCATTGGCATTAAATTATAGCGAGGCTTATCATCAGTTAAAAGATTCTCTTTTAGGTGCTAGCCAACAAGATAAAATTTTAGAGCTTGAAACTCAGTATGATGTTAAAAGTAAAGCGCAAGAAATTCAATTATTGCAAACAGAAAAAAAGTTTCAAAGGATTCAAAACGATCGAAACAAGTTAAAGATTTCGTACCTAATTTCAGGACTGGTACTCTTTATTCTGATTTCTATGTTGCTACTGAGAAACATTCGTTTAAGGAGGAAAAATAGTAAGCTGCTTGAGGACAGGAATGTGAAAATTGAAGATGATTTAGAAACAAAAAACATTTTGTTGAATGAAATTCAAATCCGTATAAAGAATGACCAAAAAAAACTAGCTCAGGTTGAAATGACTGCTTTAAGAACGCAGATGAATCCACATTTCCTCTTTAATGGCATGAATTCCATAAATCAATACATTGTAACAGCAGACCCCAAAAAAGCATCAGATTATCTAGCAAAATTTTCTCACCTTATGAGGAATATTTTAAACAATTCTAAAAAACAAACTATATCATTAGAAAAAGAATTGGCTACGTTGAAACTTTATATGGATATGGAGAATTTACGGTTTAGTGAAATGTTTAGTTACGATATAATTATTGAGGATTCGTTAGATGCCGAACTTATTCAAGTTCCAGCGCTTCTCTTACAGCCATATGTTGAAAACTCTATTAAGCATGGCTTGTCCAACTTAAAAGATAGAGAAGGCAAAATAGAGATTGAAATTGAAAAATCTGGTACAGGTCTTAAAGTCATAATTGAAGATAATGGAGTAGGGATTTCTGAGTCAAAGCGAATTAATTCAGAAAAAATAATTTGGAAAGAGTCTTTTGGAATGGAAATAACTCTAGATCGTATCAAGCTACTAAATCAGATTTATAATATAAAGACTAACGTAGATATTGAAGATGTCACAAAGAATGATGGAACAGTTGTAGGTACAAGAGTTATCATCAATATTCCTGAATTGAAAACAGTTGGCGAAAAATGACGTTAAGAACAAAATCATCCAAGCTCATTTTTATTATGTTGTGTTTATTCCCACTAAATTCTAATGTTGACTGAAGGTAGTTTAGTTTATTTCATGATATTGGTTTAATGAAAGTTTATCGACATTTAACTAACTGGTATGGTCATCCGCTAGCTTGATCTACTTTCTTTTGGCTAACCCGTTTGTTGCTCAACCGCTATGCATAATTACATCTTAAGCTTTACGAGGATGCGTAACCTATAACTGGTATTTGTCTTCAGCTACGAGTGAGATTACATAGAATTACTTAAGAAAGGAAAATGGATTTGGTTATATTAGTGGGTAGTCGTTGGCTAACGGTTATTGAACGGCTAAAAAAAAGTGGGTATTATGGTTATAGCAGAGTTATGTAGAAGCAAATGTGAGAATCCATCAAATAATTAAATCATGCAAAAAACATTTCTAATATTAATAACATTAATAATAAGTAGCTTTGTTTATGGACAATATGAAATCTATTTAGATCCAGAATTTGCTATTAATGGAAGACTAAATTTAGAATTTATAGATCCCGAAATAGAAACATCTAAATTGTTAGTAAGATTAGATAACAATAATCACATATATATTGCTTACCCAAATAATAGTGAAATAGCAATTTATAAATTTAATGAAAATGGCGATCCTATAGAGGAATTTGGTGTGCAGGGTAAATTAAGTTTATCATATGGTGTAAATGGAAATGAAGGTTATTTGCGCTATTACAAAGTCATTGATAGCCTCCATTTTTTAATTCCACCAGACGAACCTACTGCGTGTATTTTTTTATTTAATTCAGATGGAATTGTACAAGAAAATTTAAACTCTGCAATAACCTTTAATAACGATTTCGAGAGTCCGCAAATATTTGACTTCGGAGTATCTAATAAATATCTATATAAACTTATAGGAGAGAATGATTCAAATATTAATCAAGATTATAAATATGAAATTATAAGATATAACTTTGATGGAGTAATTGATTCATCTTATAATTTTCAAATTGATGAAACCGTAAATGGTGGTCCAGCAGGTTATGACCGCCCTGAAATATTAGTTTTAGATACTGACGATATATATATGCAGGTGACATTTTTGTTAGATAATTCATATTCTTCTCAATTACTAAAAATAAAAAA